>CAUYLG010050966.1:0-131015 GCA_963573385.1 Cacajao melanocephalus | reverse complement strand
TGCTGGGTCAAATGGAATTTCTATTTCTAGGTCCTTGAGGAATCACCACACTGTCTTCCACAATGGTTGAACTAATTTACACTCCCACCAACAGTGTAAAAATGTTCCTATTTCTCCACATCCTCTCCAGCATCTGTTGTCTCCAGATATTTTAATGATTCCCATTCTAACTGGTGTGAGATGGTATCTCAATGTAGTTTTGATTTGCATTTCTCTAATGACCAGTGATGATGAGCATTTTTTCATATGTTTGTTGGCCTCATAGATGTCTTCTTTTGTAAAGTGTCTGTTCATATCCTTCACCCACTTTTGAATGGGCTTGTTTTTTCCTTGCAAATCTGTTATAGTTCTTTGTAGATTCTGGAAATTAGGCCTTTGTCAGATGGGTAGATTGCAAAAATTTTTTCCCATTCTGTTGGTTGCCAGTTCACTCTAATGACTGTTTCTTTTGCTGTGCAGACGCTGTGGAGTTTGATTAGGTCCCATTTGTCTATTTTGGCTTTTGTTGCCAAAGCTTTTGGTGTTTTGGTCATGAAGTCCTTGCCTACCCCTATGTCCTGAATGGTTTTGCCTAAATTTTCTTCCAGGGTTTTTATGGTCTTAGGTCTTATGTTTAAGTCTTTAATCCATCTGGAGTTAATTTTAGTGTAAGGTATAAGGAAGGGGTCCAGTTTGTGCTTTCTGCAAGTGGCTAGCCAGTTTTCCCAACATTATTTATTAAAGACAAAATCCTTTCCCTATTGCTTGTTTTTGCCAGGTTTGTCAAAGATCAGATGGTTGTAGATGTGTGGCATTGCCTCTGAGGCCTCTATTCTGTTCCATTGCTCTATATCTCTGACTGGAAGCATTCCCTTTGAAATCTGGCACTAGACAAGGATGCCCTCTCTCACTACTCCTATTCAATATAGTATTGGAAGTTCTAGCCAGAGCAATCAGGCAAGAAAAAGAAATAAATGGTCTTCAGTCAGGAAAGGAGGAAGTCAAATTGTCTTTATTTGCAGACGACATGATTGTATATTTAGAAGACCCCATCCTCTCAGCCCAAAATCTCCTGAAACTGATAAGCAACTTCAGCAAAGTCTCAGGATACAAAATCAATGTGCGGAAATCACAAGCATTCCTATACACCAATAACAGACCTAAAAAGAGTCAAATCAAGAACAAACTGCCATTCACAATTGCTACAAAGAGAATAAAATACCTAGGAATACAACTAACAGAGAATGTAAAGGACCTCTTCAAAGAGAATTACAAACCACTCCTCAACGAAATAAGAGAGGACACAAACAGATGGAGAAACATTCCACACTCATGGTTAGGAAGAATCAATATCGTGAAAATGGCCATACTGCGCAAAGTAATTTACAGATTCAACACTATCCCCATCAAGCTACCAATGACCTTCTTCACAGAGCTGGAAAAAAACACCTTAAACTTCATATGGAACCAAAAGAGAGCCCACATAGCCAAGTCAATTCTAAGCAAAAAGAGTAAAGCTGGAGGCATCACGCTAACTGACATCAAACTATACTACAAGTCTACAGTAATCAAAACAGTATGGTACTGGCTCCTGGTCTTTTTAAATATCTTGTTCTTTGCCATCACTCCTAGAATCTTCCCCTCTGAGCACACAGTAACACTTTCAAAGGTAAATTAAACTCTGCCATCCTCACTGCTTCCTTTACCACTTAGAACAAAATTGAAACTCCTTATCGAAACAGTCTTTAACAACCACCTCCATTATGCTCTAACCACACTGGACCTTCTTGAAGAAGCCAAGTTCAGTCCTCTCAGGGATCTGCACCAGCAGTCCATTCTGCTCTGAAAGTTCTTTCCCCAGATCTCTGCATGCCCAGCTTCTCTTGCCATTTTAAGCCTTGACTGAAATATTACCCCCAAGACAGGCCCTTTTTGATCACAGTCTCTAAAGTACTTGTGTACCTGATACCCCCTATAAATATCTTCCTACTTTCTCTATATTTCTCATATTTTGGGGGGTTTCTCTTATTTGATCATTATCTGCCTATTTATCTTATCCTCCTAGAAAACAAACTCTATCAAAGCAGGGAGGTTTATTGCTTTCCATCCATAATACCTAGAACATTACTCGGCTCAAAGTGGTTCTCAATAAAATATTTGTCGAATGTTTATGTTTGGGAAAGACTGCACTTAAAAACAAAACAAGTTGAACAGATGTCTCAATTACAGGGCCTCTCAGGCATGTCATGTGCTAATGTGCAAATTGCAGTGTATCAGCCCATGACAGAGACACTTACCTAGCACATCTCAAACATATTAGGCCACAGAACTGTCAACCTTTGTTTTTGCTGTTGTTGCTGCTGTTGTTTTGCAGAGCACATTTCCAGACTAGTGTTTCCCAGAACACAAATAGGAGAACATTGTTTAATTCCATGGATATTTGGACTCTGATAACCAGACCCTTAGAAGGTTCCATTCTGTTTCAATGACTAAAATTTTTTACTGAGGTTTTGTAAGAAAGGTTAGCTGTTTTCTATATTGCACTAACCAAACCTCCTTCCCACCCAACCTCGAGAGCACTACAGTCTCAATTTCTATGGAAATCCTGATGATGTGCCTAAAAATTTGATCTGTTTATTTCAATTTTTCCTTTATGATGGCTGATATGGGGCAATGTTTCCCAAACAGACTGCACATTAAAACTCTCAGTACTCAGACCCTGAGCATTGTTTCTTTTCTCTCTTTCTCTTTGTGTGTGTGTGTGTGTGTGTGTGTGTTTATGATTATGTCTTTTTTTGGGGGTGGGGGGTTGGGGGACAGAGTCTCACTCTGGTGCCCAGGCTAGAGTGCAGTAGCGAGATCTCGGCTCACTGCAACCTCCGCCTCCCAGGCTCAAACAATTCTCCTGCCTCAGCCTCCCAAGTAGCTGAGATTACTGGCCCCCACCACCATGGCCAGCTAATTTTTTTTGCATTTTTACTAGAGGCAGGGTTTCACCATGTTGGCCAGGACCATCTTAAATTCCTCACTGCAAATGATCTCCCTGCCTTGGCTTCCCAAAATATTAGGATTACCAGCATAAGCCACTGCGCCCAGCCTGTATGCTTATGTCTTTATAAGCTTTCCAAATTACAGTAATGTGCAGCTGAGGTTGAGGACCTTAGATCTTCTTATACTTGTGATTCTATTTCCTAGGTGCCACTGGCAGACTAACACAATCCCTAATTATAACTTCTTGCAGAGTGAACAGCTGGATGAGTAATTAAGTTACCCTCCAAAAGATCTCACATTTCTTTCAAAATTAATGTAAGTTCAATGATTCTGGCATCTTAAGGGACTGAGAGAAAAGATGCATAGTGACAGAGACAGCCAACAGGTAAATGGAATAAGACATCTGCAAATGACAGCCTTTCACTCTTCACTTGATGATTTATTTCAATTTTGAAGACATTAAGAAGAAATATAAGATACATAGTTTATATTAATAAAAATATCATTATCATATTCAAAAATTTTAGCAACTATCTCTTATGGAGGGTAAGGAAAATCATGAGGTTGAGGATATGGGACTTACAGCATATTGCAGCGAAATCTAGATTTAATAGGCATGTATTAATTTTACAATAATAAAATAATGGAGAGAGACAAAGGAGGAGTATATAGCAATATAGCAGACAATAGCATTATTTAGTAGCACTCTGGATACCTTAAATAACTCCTTGGAAAAATACGCAGTTACTATTTATTACATATATTAACTGATCAATAATATTTGCAATTTTTTGCTCCACTTGTTGAAATTTTTTCACACATAACAAAGATTCTGCTTTGGATTTTAATATTTAATGGAAATTTTCAGAATATTTGTAAATGATGCATGGGAGTGATGCTACATTACTTTATAAATGAAAAGTCCAGCGCATGCTATGGAGTTTCAAACCTATTCCTTTGCCTAGGAAACTTTCCACAATTTGCTATAAAGAATTATTACATAACAACTCATAAAGGAATGCATGGATTTAAATGTCTTTTAATCTTTTTTTAAAAATAATAATTTTATTACAGGGACATTTATGTCTTCCTTTCAAGATTCTGAACTTTAGTATATGTCAGGATTACTTGAGGTGTTTTTTCGGAAATGAATCTTGCACCTCTCTACTAAACCTGTGGGTAGGGCCCTGAAATGCGCATTTCTAATGCATGCCAAGCTAATTTTATGCTTTGGGTCTTTATCTCACTCTTATTCTTCTGGTTTGTGTATAAGTCCTGCTCTTTTTTTGTTCCCTATATTATCTTAAAACTTTTCAGAGGAAAAAAAAAATGTGAGAAGGTCTCATTAGCGCTAAATTCCAAGCACAGAAATAAATAGTGTCTTAGTCCATTCAAGCTGATATTTTTTAAAGTCACAAACTGAGTATCTTACAAACAACAAAAATTCATTTTTCACAGTTCTGGAGGCTGAAAAGTCCAAAACCAAGGCACCAGCAGATTAGGTGTCTGGAGGGCCCACTTCGTGTTTCATAGAATGCCACTTTCTAGCTGTATTCTCACCTTGCGGAAGGGTGAATGGGCTCCTTTGGATCTCTTTTATAAGGAAATTAATTGCATTTCCATGACAGACCTCTTGACCTAATCACCTCCCAAAAGGCCCCACCAAATACCATCTTGCTGAGGATTAAGATTTCAGTAAATGAATTTTGAGGGGACACAAACATTTGGACCATAACAACTAGTGATTGTGATGTATATTATCAATTTAAATGTTTTCAACATGAAAGTTAGGGGCTCAGCATGAGACACAGAAGAAATGTATTAGGTGGCTTTAATATTTGCATCAACTCTGTGAAGTAGCTATTTTTGTACCCACTTTACAACACAGGAAAATGAAAATTATAGAGGTTATGTGCCTAAAGTCACACAGCTAGAAAGTGGCAGAGCAAGGATTTAATTCCAGGCTTTTCTGACTCCAAAGCCCATAATTTAGCTAAGCCATCAAAAGGCATCACTTCAACAGAATATGAAAGCAAACAACTTACCCTAGAGGAAATTTAATATTTTATCTGAAGCTTTTTTCATTTTCCCTCATAATTTATATTTAAAACCTTTACACATTTTAGAATAATGCAACTTAGGTTATTGTTGAACTGGGACTCAGCTCTACCAGTTGACTTTTATAGACAAAAAGATTTTCTATTAAACTTTACATCCTCCCAAAATTATTGGAGTCAAATAAATGATAAACATTCAATAATCAATAAATAGTACCCTCCTAATAGACATAGAATATAAAGAAATATGTTATCAAGTATACAAAATATCTAGAAGTAAAATGAATGTTATATATCTTATGTAATAAAACCCAAAAAGCCTTCATTGTATTTTTCTTTTCTTTTAGACTTGGTGATTTCCAAACTCAATGAGGTGTTCATAGATGGTTTAGAAATGTATTTTAACCAAGATAATTTATGGAGTTAATGAATTAAAGTTTCTCATAGGATTTTAAGTATTTCCAAAGTGATTCTAAAGTTTATGAAGAGGCATAATAGCACTAATTTCTTTTTCAAATATTAATTGAGCAACTCATGTATAAAAGCCAAGAAGTATAAAGGGAGATGCCCATATGGCAATTTATAAGAAGCTCTAAAATGTCACTATAATACATCAGAAACATGGGACATTTTACATGTAGATGCATAGCAGACTCTGCAATTATATAAAAATCAGTCCAACTCCAGCCAAAATGAACAGCAGCATGAGCAGAAGTTTAATACAAAAAAGACGCAAACATGAAAATCCCCTTGTCGTTAATAATCTCTCTTATTGTGAAAATTCTTGTGACTACATGTGCCCTACACATGAACTATTTTCAAGCACAACTCATTTTGACATAGTTAGCTGACATGCAGATGCTAAAGAAATCATAGTAACATGCTGTCAAATAGAAATGATTTTATAAATAATTTAATGAGGTCAGATATAAATCTTTATTATGTGTCTCCCAAAAGGTTGTCTAGTCTAGAAAACCACATAATAAAAGCAAAGAGAAATAAGAATTACTAAAAAGTGGAAAATTTGCTAACATAAACCCAGATAAAAATAACTTTTTTTGAGATGGAGCCTCACTCTGTCGCTCAGGCTGGAATGCAGTGGCATGATCTTGGCTCACTGCAACCTCCGCCTCCCGGGTTCAAGTGATTGTTCTGCCTCAACCTCCCAAGTAGCTGGGACTACAGTTGTGTGCCACCATGCCTGGTTAATTTTTGTATTTTTAATAGAGACGGAGTTTCACTATATTGGCCAGGCTGATCTCGAGCTCCTGACCTTGTGATCCACCCACCTTGGCCTCCCAAAGTGCTGGAATCATAGGCATGAGCCACCACGCCAGGCCAAGAATAACTTTTAAACACATGTTGAACAAGACATCAGGACAGTATCTTAAAAAGTTGATTCAGGCCAGGCATGGTGGCTCTCACCTGTAAAATCTCAGCACTTTGGGAGGCCGAGGCAGGCAGATCACCTGAGGTTGGGAGTTCAAGACTAGTCTGACCAACATGGAAAACCCGTCTCTGCTAAAAAAAAAAAAAAAAAAAAAAAAAAAAAAAAAATTAGCCGGGCATGGTGGTGCATGCCCATAATTCCAGCTACTCTGAGGCTGAGGCAGGAGAATCGATTGAACCTGGGAGATGGAGGTTGCAGTGAGCCGAGATTGCACCACTGCACTCCAGCCTGGGCAACAAGAGCGAAAATCCATCTTAAAAAAAAAAAGTTGATTCAATCTTGATTATGAATGTAATTATTGATTATAATAAAGAAGTAGCAATGAGAATCCACTAATCAAATTAGAATGTTAAGTTTTGAGCTGCACGTATAATAAATCTCAATTTTCAAAATTAAAGGGAATGGAATTTTATTAAATAAAATCAGTCTCTACCACCTTCCAAAAAATCTTGAGTATCATTAAAATATTTATTTGAAGGTACATGAAATTATTAATGATAACTTGATGAGGCCCCTTGTGTGAATCATTATATTAGAATCTATGGAGATACAAGTTATAAAATATACTGTTTAGTACCATTTACATAAAAGGATTTGAATTCTCAACACAGAAAGATCAAATAGCCAGAAGAGAAATAGCACATGAAAGATGCAAACTTGGCTGTAATCTGTAACTATTGTTGAAACACAGCAATAAATTGTTATATGAGAGATATGTGGACAAGTCATAAAGCTTACATTTATACTAGGGTATTATAGATACAATTTTGTAGAAGACTACATTTTTATTGAGATGGAAAATAACCATAAAAACTCATATTATGGTACTGCTAGACTGAAAATTCTGAACCCTCCCTTTGGAATGAAAAAAAAAGAGTTGAAGAGCTAAACATATAATGAAATATTAAATGTCCAAGATCTAGAAGAAGAAAACCCACACTTGAGGCTTTCTCTTCAAGGATAACTAAAGGATTTCTGAAGAGGAGAAACAGAAGCAAGGTAGTGTTTTCGTTGTTGTTGTTTGTCATTGTTTGTTTTCTAAGCAGGTTTCACGGGGTTAGGGACAAAATTCTAGTTCTAGAGCCCTTAAAGATGAGACTATTTTATAGGCTTCCACAGGCTTTTTGTAAGAATTTACAGGATCTACTTTTTAGGGTAAAGGGAAAGCCAGAGATGGAGTAAAAAAAAATGGAGATTAAAGGTAAACTTCCCATCTTCCCAATCTATGGGGAATTATAGTGAGATTTTCAGAGAGGTTCAGTGTTTCTGGTTGCCTGTAAAAGTGCCTTTGTAGAAAGATATCCTTCTAGGCCCAAAATTATCTATGCATTTTTTTTCTTATGTAGTGTCCTATGTGCATTTAAAAATAATAAAATAGCAGCAAAACCAGTTCTTAAAGGGAAATTTATATTTAGCTCTTATTGAACATATATTATTATTATAGATATTCTACAGAATATACACATTATTACTCTAATGTTAGAATATATTAGAATATATATATTAGAATATTTACACACACACAGTACTCTACTCATCTGAGAGTGAAACGCTGCTTTACACTGTACCACAAGAACAAAACAAACAAACTAGGAATCAATAACTTTTCTTAGATCCATCAGAGAACTGAGCTTTCATGATGCTATAGAATAAATTGCACCCTCTCAAAATTCTTATCTTCAAGTCCCAACCCATGAGGTGACTATATTTGGAAATGAGGTGTTTGGCAGGTAATCAATTTTTGATAAGGTCATGACGGTGAGGCCCTCATTAGGAAATTAGTGCCCTTATAAGAATAGGAAGAGTGATCAGATTTCTTTCTCTTCACCATGTGCAGATACAGCAGAGAGATAACCATCTACAAATCACATTTAGGACACTAACCAAGAAGTGAATTGGCCAGCAACTTGTTCTCAGACTCCTCAAACTCAAAAACTGTTAGTAATAAATGTCTGTTGTTTAAGCCACCCAGACTATGGTATTTGTTATAGCAGCCCAAGCTGGTACACATGACAGAACACCATGCTGAAATCTGAAATCTAGAGGGACGAGATCATCCAAAGAGTCAGAGCTGAGATCCGTCCACCTGGAACAAAAGCCTCTGGCACCAGAAACAGAAGAAACACTTCTATGGTAATTTTGATGAATGAAATTGAGTGTGGACTAGCATGAGAGTGAGAAGTTCCTGACCACAGTCTAAGAGGGCTCCAAATTTCTGTGGGCTTTACTTCTGATAACCCATCCATGTATTCTATGAAGATTAGAAAAAGATTCCCTCCTGGCTCTGGCAGGAAGCAGGATAGGGAATCATTGGGAAGTATGCTCAGTTTTCTTCATAACAAAGTTCTATTCTCCCAAAGAAAACACTGTGCCAGAACCTCTCCCAGTTGGAGGACAGTACTTCTCCCATTCCAGCCTCTGTACCTTTCCTGTCTTACCTAAGGGAAAAAAGGCAACAGGAGTCAGAGCTTCACAGAAATAGATTGGAAACCCAGTAAACAGGAAAGAAAGTAGAGGACCAGAGGTAAAGAAGTTATATCACTAGATAAATGCTTGTGAAGGTCATAGTTCTGAGACAATAACCCACTGAAACACTGAAATTGAATTGGAATATTACAGAACATTGCTCCTCTCTCATATTACACCACCACACAATAGAAGTCCAGTGCAATAATTCTGAGTAACAATTGGAAGACCTAAAAAACAAAGACTGTCTCTGAAGAGAATTTAAGTGAATGGAGAAATAGAAATAAGGGCATTAGATGAACTGGAAGCATCTGGTACCTATAGTACCTATAGCAAACATAAAATATAACCCAATTCTTAGGCAGATTAAAGTAAATCTTTATACTAACAATCTACTTGTCTTAGTTTCTATTGCCAGATATAGTACATTCTGGTCTCGATGAAAAATTACAAGGAATGCCAAAAAGTAAGGAAAAATCCCCATACTCTGCAGAGATAAAACAATCATCAAAACAAGACTCACATATGCCACAGATGTTGAAAATCAGACAAGGTTTTAAAACAACTACAATTAATACGCTAAGGGGTCTAATGGAAAAAAGCACACAACATGCAAAAACAGACAGACAGGTAATGCAATCAAAGAGATGAAAACTCTACAAAAGAATCAAAAAGAAATGTCAGAAATTAAAAATGCTGGAACAGAAATGAACAATGCCTTTGATGGGCCCATCAACAGATTCAACACAACCAACAAAAGATCAGTGTTTCAAGAAAAGAAAATACAAATTTCTCAAGCTGTAATATAAAAACAAAAAGAAAAAAAAAGCAGAATGTAGTATCAAGAATTGTGGGCAATGACAAAAGTTGTAACATATGCATAAGTTAAATACCAGAAGGAAAAGATAACAGATCAAAGAAATATTTGAAGTCACAATGGCCAAAAACTTTTCAGTATTAATGACAGACACGTAACTGTAGATCCAGGAAGGTGAGAGAATAAAAATGAAGGTTAAAAAACAAAATAAAAACTATACTGAGTCATAACAGATTCAAATTACAGTAAACTAAAGACAAAAAGAAAATTTTGGAAGAAGCAGAGGGCATCAGAAGGTAGATACATTACTGATAGAGAAATAAAGATAAAACTTACATTGGACTTCTCATCAGAAAACATGTAAGCAAGAAAAGAGTAAAATACGTAAAGCACTGAAAGAAGTAAAAATAAATCTATAACTCTATATCCAGAGAAATTACCCTTCCAAAGTGAAGGAGAAATAAAGACTCTCAGGTAAACAAAAACTGTGGAATGCATTGAGAGCATTCCTACCCTGTAATAAAAGTTAGAAGAACGTCTTCAGGCAAAAGGAAAGTTATATAGCTCAGAATTCTGGATCTACATTGAGAAAGGAAGAACATTAAAGAATAAATAAAAGAAGATAAAGATCATTTCTTTTTCTTAATTTAATCCTTAGTTAATAGATAAGTGTTTAAAATAATAATAATCTTGTATTAAGTGATTATAGCATATGGATAAATTAAATAAAGTTATTTTTATTGCAAATTAATATTACATTCACTTAACTTACCAATGAATGTTGCCAGATATAGAAGGGAGAAGTTAGGAATACACTGTTACAAGGGACCTGCACTATATAATAAGAATAGGATTATTAACATTTGAAAATGGTTTTTGGTTTAGTTAAAGGCAGCCACTGACAATTTTTTAAAGTTTAACTGATATGGTAAAAGAGGAGATAAAATAGAATCATACAAAATTTTCAAATGAAATCAGATAATTAATTTTAAATGGGGGCAAAAAAATTTAGAACAAATGCAATAAATAGAAAACAGTTATAAGCATGATAGATATTCATTCAAATATATCACTAATTGCTTGAAAAGTGAGTGATAGAAATAGACCAATTAAAGAGATTATCAGAGTATATAGAAAGAGCAGGCCCAGCTATATGTTGTCTACAAGAAATCCACATTAAATATAGACCAACATACATTAAAAGTAAATGGGATGAAGAAAGATATATCACATGTTAACACTAATAAAAATAAAAGCTGGAGGAGCTACATTAATTTCAGACAAAGAAACCTGCAGAACAAGGAAGATTATTAGGGATAGCGAGAAACATTTCCTAATGACAAAGTGATCAATTTTCTAAGATGGTGAAATAATCCTTATTGTGTAGGCAACTAACAACAGAGTCAAAAATACATGAGGCAAATACTGATAGAATGGCAAGTTAAAAACAGATAAATTTGTTATTATAGTTGGAATAATTGGTATATCAAGTAATCAGGAAAACAGTAAGAATATAGAAGACCTGAACATCACTATTATTCAACGAAATTTCATTAACATTTTAAGAACATTTCATCCAACAACAGCAGCCACACACTTCTTAAGCTCACGTGGAACATTCAGTACACACCATGGATCATAAAACATACTCTTGCAAATTTAAAACAATACAAATCATACAAACTATGCTCCCAGGCCATAATGAATGAAATTATAAATCAATAGCAGAAAGATAATAAGAAAGTTCCTAAACATCTGAAAATGATTCCAGTTAAAAGCAGAAGTTTCATGTGAAATTATTTAGAATTTTTAAATCTATATGAAAATGAAAATATAGCATCAAAATGTACAGGATAGAGCAAAACCATTGTTTGAGGAAAATTTGTGGCATTAAATGCATATATTAGAAAAAAAACAAAGATTGAAATAAATAACCTAAGTTTTCATCTTAAGTTATTAGAGAATTTAGAATTGAACTCTAAAGAATGCAGAAGAAAAGAAATTTTAAAAATTAGAGCACAAATTAATAAAATTGGAAACGGGAAGATATTAGAGCAAATAAAAAAAACCAAAAGGTGTTTCTTTGAAAAGTTTGCTAAGATTGATAAACCTCTAGTCATGCTATCTATGAGGGGAAAAAAAAGAGAAAGAAAAGACTCAAATTATCATTATCACAAATGAAAGAGAAGTCACCAATACTGAGCCCATGGATATCAAAAAAAGTCAAAAGATAAATGAGTAAAGGACAGAAGCTAAGACACTAGGGAAAAAAATACAGCAAATGAAAGCCAAAAATGAAAAAGAATTTTAAAAATGAATGAATAAATGACAAAAATAAGGCAGAGTTAAAAAAAAAACAGTATATCTATACAATGGGAAAGTACTCAATAATAAAAGATACAAACTGATGATATACTCAACAACATAAAACAATTTTTTTTTGTATTTTAGGTTTTGGGGTACATGTGAAGAACATGCAAGATTGTTGAATAGGTACACACATGGCAGTGTGATTTGCTGCCTTCCTCCCCATCACCTATATCTGGCATTTCTCCCCATGCTATCTCTCCCCAACTCCCCACCCCCACTGTCCCTCCCCTATTTCCCCCCAACAAACCCCAGTGTGTGATACTCCCCTCCCTGTGCCCATGTGTTCTAATTGTTCAACACCCACTTATAAGTGAGAACATGCGGTATTTTTCTGTTCTTGCATCAGTTTGCTGAGAATGATGGTTTCCAGGTTCATCCATGTCCCTACAAAGGACATGAACTCATCGTTTTTTATGGATGCATTGTATTCCATGGTGTATATGTGCCATATTTTCCCTGTCCAGTCTATCATCAATGGCCATTTGGGTTGGGACAGCATGGGGGTGGGGAGTTGGGGAGAGATAGCATGGGGAGAATTGCCAGATATAGGTGATGGAGAGGAAGGCAGCAAATCATACTGCCATGTGTGTACCTATTCAACAATCTTGCATGTTCTTCAGATGTATCCCAAAACCTAAAATGCAATAAAAAAAGAAAAAAGAGGAAAAAAAAATTAAAAGACAAAATAAAGCATATAAACTTAATTTGTCAAACAAGCTCCAGCAAGTTCAAGACACTTTCTTAAGCTATTATACCAGCAATTTAGTCTATCCCTAAAGAACTAATAAGGGTCCTAGGAACTTAACCACATAACTAGAGTCTTTTTTACTTTATTACCTAAAGTAAAAATACGTACCCTTTAAATATTTTTTAAGATTAAGAAACAAAATGAAGTCAGAAAGGGCTAAATTAAGACTATATGGTAGATGCCTAATGACTTTCCATCAAAACTCTTAAGAAATGCCCTCTTTTGATGATAGGAATGAGCAGAAGCATTATCATAGTAAAGGACTCTCTGGTGAAGCTTTCTTAGGTGTTTTTCTGTTAAAACTTTCCCTTTCTTAAAATACTCGCACAATAAGCAGGTGTCGTTATTCACTGTCTCTCCAGAAAGCCAGTAAATATTCGATATTCTCTTGGAATAAGACAACTGATGAAAGAGGATTGGGGAAGAGCTAAAAGCAAAAAGAGCACATAGTCTCTGTTGGAAACTAGCTTTAATCTGATCCCCTTGGGATAATCTGAGGCACAAAATATACATTAAATTGTTCCTTCCTTGAGACAAAGTGTCCAGCTAGTTTTGGGGAATCCTCAAGGCATTTTGCTTGAGGATTCCCCAAAACTGTTTCTGTGACCTTTGCTTATGATAGCATTTGTTTTGTTTTGTTCATGCTAGTGTTGCTTTGACTAGATCACTTCCACCTCTTGATAGCCATTGCTTTGTGCATTGTCTTCAGGATTGTACTGGTAAAGCCATGTTTTATTTCCTGTTAGAATTCTTCAGATAAATGCTTCAGGATCTTGATCCCATTTGCTTAAAATTTCCACTGAAAGCTCTGCTTTTGTCTGAGCCAATATGGGTACAGCAATTTTGGCACCCATCAAGTGGAAAGTTTGCTTAACTTAATTTTTCATTCAAAATTGTGTAGGTTGAATCAATTGAGATGTCTCTGATTATTGGCTATTGTTTCTGCTGTTACTCATTAGTCTTCCTCAATTATGGCATAAACAAAATTAATTTCTTTTTTACAAATTGATGTGAATGATCTATTGCTGCAGACTTCATCTTTAACATTATTTTGTCTCCCTTAAAATGAATTGTTCATTTGTAAACTGCTGATTTCTTTAGGTCTTTGTTTCCATAAATTTTTCATAAAGGATTTTTGATTTCACCATTCTTCCTCCCAAGCTTCACCTTAAAATTGATGTTTATTTTTGCATCAATTTTTGCAAAATTCATGTTGTACTTATAGAGCATCTTTTCAGACAGATGCCTTATCCTTCTTAATGCCTCACACTAGAGCCTGTTCAGATGTGTCGTATTAAGTTAGTACATATCTACTTTGGTGCAAAAAAATTTTGAAATCCATGCATGTTTTTTTTCAAAATTGTATTTTTCATAAAATTTTTGACAATCTCTCATGTGTATGTATGTGTCTGTTTATCTGATATATATATATATATATATATATATATATATATATATATACACACACACACACACACACACAGACATATATGAGATATTTATTATAAGGAATTAGTTCACATGATATCTCTACATTAATAGATAGGTAGATATACATATATTTCCTATTAGTTCTGTTTATCTGAAAAGTTCTGACTGATATCCCTACCCAGCTCATTTATACAAGCACATATAGTCCTACAGCTTACAGCTTTATCCTTTATCTACAGAATTGCTGTTGGCCAGCTAGAACCATCTACTCAGGAAATTTCTGTCCAACTCCCCCATCCTTATCCTCATCTTTGACAATCAGCTGATAATTAACTGACACATTAATATAAATAGCTGATCTCTTGCCTTGAGGGGGGCCAGTTTGATGTATAGTTTGTGCCTCAGATTATCTCAATGAGATCAGTTTAAATCTAGTTTCCATCAGAGACTATACGCTTTCTTTGCTTTTGGTCCCTGCCCAATTCACTTCTATTATACCAATTTCAGACCTTTCATAGAGAAGAGATTGGACTATTAGACTTGGAATGGAGATATGTGAACAGGGCCATTTGAGAATTTTGAATCCTCAAGTTCCCCTGAATGCTTTGAGCCTGTATTCTTAATTTTTTTTTCTAATGTCTATTAATTTATATTGTAACATTAGAATTTGTATTTGATTCTGTTTTATTGTTGATTCTATTTTATTAATTGAATAATTATTCTAGTCAATTTCTCTGCTGGAATTCACTTTTATTTGTTTTCTTGGAAACGTTAGTAACACATATTAAATTTGTGTTTGTTAACTGTAATGTCTAATTTTTCTGAGAGTCTGTTTCTGTTATCTATTTACTTTCTCTTGCTTTTGGTCCTATAACTGATAATTTGTGATTTAATGCTTGGCATTGTGTATGATAAACCCCATTAGGGTAATTTTGATCAAAAGATCAAAAAGAAGGGCTAAAAAAGCCACAAAATACCCTCTATAAAAATATTTGAATAGGTGTAATGTGATACTGAGAAAAATGTATGTTTTGTGGATTTGGGGTGGAGAGTTCTATAAATATTTGTTAAGTTTAGTTGTTCCAGTCTGAGTTCAAGTCCTGGATATCCTTGTTAATTTTCTATCTTGTTGATCTGTCTAATATTGACAGTATAATGCTAAAGTCTCCTGCCATTATTGTGTGGGAGTCTAAGTCTCTTTGTAAGTCATTAAGAACCTGCCTTATGTATCTGGGTGTTCCTGTATTGGGTGAAAAATATGGAACGCTTCACGAATTTGCGTGTCATCCTTGCCCAGGGGCCATGCTAATCTTCTCTGTATCGTTCCAATTTTAGTATACGTGCTGCCGAAGCGAGCACTATTTTTACAGTTTTACTGAAGATGTCTTGCATGTCTTTATTTAGTTTTTTTTAAAAATATTGTTAATGATAGGTTTTATGCTATTATAAAAGATATAATTGATTTTTTATAATTTTGCTTGTTGTTGAGATAAAAAAATACATTTGTTTTTGCATCTGTATATCCAGCAACCTTGCTAAACTTAAATGTAGTAGTTCATCTGTAGATTCTTTGGGATTTTTTTCTTCTCATTCTTCTTCTTTTTTTGGCAGAGTTTCCTTCTGTCACCCAGGCTGGAGTATGGTGGCATGATCATGGCCTACTGCAACCTCAAGTGATCCTCTTGCCTCAGCGTCCTGAGTAGCTGAACTACAGGCATGCCATGAAGCCTGTATTTTTTTTATTGTTTGTTTGTTTTTAATTTTCTGTAAAGATAGGGGTCTCCTTATGTTGCCCAGGCTGGTCTTGAACTCCTAACCTCAAGAGATCCTCCTGCCTCAGCCTCCCAAAGTGCTGGGATTATAGATGTGAGCCACCATGCCCAGCAGATTTTCTGTGTACATCTCTAAATTTATAAATAGGAACAGGTTTAATCCTCATGTTCACATTCTTATGCTTGCTTTCTTTTGCTTATCAGATTGGCCAGGACACTCTTGTCTAGTCTCAATTTCAGAGGGAAAGGTTTTTAACATTTAATCAAAATGTTTACGTAAGTTTTTTTGTTGGTGCATTTTATAAGATTCAAGCAGTTCTATTTACATTTGCTAAAAGATCTAATCATAAATGTATATTGAATTTTGTCAAATTCCTTTTCAGCATTTATCTAGAAGGCAGTATTATGTTTGCTCCTTTTCTTCTGTTAATGAGATGAATTTTACTGTTTTCAAATGTTTAACTGTTCTTACTCTTGAAACAGGCCGATTTTGACACAATGTTTTCACCTTTTTAGACATTGCTGTTTTACTTTTGCAAGAATGACAACGACAACAACAACAAAGCATGGGCCGGGCGTGGTGGCTAGTTCTTTGAGAAGACTAGCAAAGTCGTAAGTCCCTAGTAGGATGGATCAAGGAAAAGAGGAGAGAGAAAAAAAATCATATATATATACATATATATATATGTTTTCTTTTTTGTCTTTTTTAATTTTTATTTATTTTTATTTTTTTATTTGAGGCGGAGTTTTGCTCTTCTTGCCCAGGCTGGAGTGCAATGGTGGAATCTTGGCTCACTACAACCTCTGCCTCCTGGGTTCAAGCGATTCTCCTGCCTCAGCCTCCTGAGTAGCTGGGATTACTGGCAGGTGCCACCATACCTGGCTCATATTGTATTTTTAGTAGAGACAGGGTTTCTCCATGTTGGTCAGGCTGGTCTCGAACTCTCAACCTCAGGTGATCCGCCAGCCTCGTTCTCCCAAAGTGCTGGGATTACAGGCGTGAGCCACCATGCCTGGCCTCTATGTTTGTTTTCTATTCCATTTAATTCTCCTCTTTTATACTTTCTTTTATCTTTTACTATCTTTGAGGTTAACTTGATATTTTTCTAACTTTTTGAGAGAGGTGCTGGGATATTTTATAATTCATGCAATATATAAATGATGACTGGTAAACTTATGTGTTTTTCTGAGTTCTCTGAGAGAAAATTAATCAAATTCAGAGACGGAGTTGTGGGAACTCCAACTTGAAGCTCATTGGTCAGTAGTTCCTGAGGCCCAGACTTGCGAGTGGTGCCTGAGGTGGGAGCAGTCTCGGGGACTTTGCTTCAGCCCGTGGGATCTGACTCTCTCCAGGTAGATAATGCTAGAGCGGAATTGGAGGACACCCAGCTGGGCTGTTGGCTGCAGAATTGCTTGCTTTCTTGGTGTTTGGGGAGAAACCCCCACATTTGATCACAGAAGTCTTCTGTGTTGATTGTTGTCATACAGTGAAAGAATAGCAATAAAGCACTTGGAGTGGTTTTTCTTGTCGTTGTTGATTTTTTGGGGGGGGGTCGGAGTCTCTCTCTGTCTCCAGGCTGGAGTGCAGTGGCATGAGCTCACTGCAACCTCTGCCTCCCAGGTTCAAGCGATCCTCCTGCCTCAGCCTCTGGAGTAGCTGGGACTACAGGCATGTGCTACCACACCCGGCTAATTTTTGTATTTTTAGTAGATATGGGTCTCACCGTGTTGGTCAGAATGGTCTCAATCTCTTGATCTCATGATTCTCCTGCCTCAGCCTCCCAAAGTGCTGGGTTCACAGGTGTGAGCTACCGCATCCTGCCTTGAGTGTGTTTTTTCCACTCTCAGAGATGCTTACATTATTGTTTTTCAGCCTTTTTTTTATTGTGTGTACTGTATGGGTATAAATTTTACTCTGTGGTTTTAGCCACTCATTACCAACATTCTTTGTAATATTTTTATTTTCATTCTACTACAATATGTTCCAATATCCATTGCTTTTTCTTCTTTGATTTATGCATTATTTAAAGGATAATTCTTAATTTTCACAGATGGAGGAACCTTCAATTTATCTTCTTATAATCTATTTATAATGTAATTTTCCGATTGGCAGACTATTTTATTTCAGGCCTTTGATATTTGTTGAGATTAAATTTAGAATCAGCATCTGATAATTTTTATAAATACTCCAAGTGTACTTTAAAAATAATTCAGCATTAGGTGAAATAGTCTTCATATGTCGAGTAGATCAAGTTTATTAATTGTGAAGTTCAAATCTATTTTTGGCTTTTAAAAAATATTTATTTGAATTTTAAATTAATTAATTAGTTGTTTTTTTTTTTTTCGTGATGGGGTCTTGCTCTATCACTCAGGTGAGATCATAGTTCGCTGCAGCTTCAAACTCCTGGGCTCAAGCAATCCTCCTACCCCAGCCTCCCAAGCAGCTGAAACTGCAGGTATGTACCAGTGCACCAAGCTAATTGTATTGTTCGTCTTGTTTCATAGCCCAGGCTAGTCTCAAACTCCTGGGTTCAAGTAATCCTCCCACCTTGGCCTCCCAAAGTGCTGGGATTACAGGTGTGAGCCACTGCACCTGGTTTTTGTTTTGTTTTTGTCTTCTTAATGAAAGAGGTATATTAAAAGCTCCCACTATTATTGTAGAATTATTCATTTCTTCCCATCATAAGGTTAATTTTTGTCTGTTAAATTTTGTCTATGTTAAATTAAAAGCTCCCACTATTATTGTAGAATTATTCATTTTGTCCCATCGTAAGGTTAATTTTTGTCTAATTTACCAGAAAGATATAATAATTATTCAAATGTATGCAGCTATGTTATTGGATGCATACATTTGAATAATTATTATATCTTTCTGGTAAATTAAATTATATATTATCATGAAATATTCCTATAGATCTGTAGTAATTATTTTTGCCTTTATCTATCACATTAACTTGTTTCTTCAAATGTCTGATTATCTTTCAATGAATGCCAGACATTGTATATAAAAAATTGTAGAGATAAATTGAAGCCTAAGATGCTATCTTTCAATAAAGAGGAAATGTTTTCTTCTTGTTAGTAGTTAAGGATTCTAGCAATCCCAGACAACCTGAGTCTAATCAGAGATTGAGATGATTTGAACCTGGCTCTAGGCTCTGAGAAGGTCAGCCCACTTATAGTTTACTCCTAGTCCTAGAGTGCAGTCTTACAGCCTTTCCAAAGCTTAGGGGGATTGCTAGAATCTCCTTCTCTGGTAGTGTATGAGCTCCAGGTATTTCTTTCAAGTGTCATGAGCTTTTGGTGTCTCCGCTGAGCTTCTCAGCCTCTCACCTGCCTCTTTAGAAAACTCCAGGGATCCTAATGCCTGCTCATCTCTCTGTTTCCTTCTTTTCTAAGAGAAAGTCTACTTTCTCTTGTATTAATGCGATAACTTTGGCTTTTTTGGGTTAATGTTTGCATGATTTATTTTTTCTATTTCCTTACTTTTCACACTTCTGAATTCTGTATCTTATCTTTGTGGTGTGTCTTCTGCAAGGAGTAGTCGTTTTTTAAATCCAGATCAACTACTTTGCCATTTGCTTTCTACTATTATATTGAGCTGGGTGGTATTCTACTGTGCCGATATTCCACGGTTTGTTTATGCATTCACCGTTTCATGGACACTGGAAGTGCTATGTCATATCGTAATGTACGCTTAGCTTTTTAAGAAACTACCACATTGTTTTCCAAAGTGATTCTGCCATGTATTTTGCTTTGTATATATTTAAGCCTCCAAGTATTTTATTATGATAATTTAACCAATGATATTCACTTATAGTCTCCTGTGTGATTACCTTTTGTTTTTTTTCTTCATTCTTTTCTGCATCTCTGAGCTGCCATCTGGGATCACTTTCTTTCTGCCTGAAGATCTTTTGGTATTTTCATTAGTGCTGGTCTGCTACTGCTGAATTCTCTTATCTGAAAATATATTTAATCTACATTTTAAAAGACATTTTGGATGAAATAGAGATTACGATGACTTCCTTTTGGCATTCTGAAGATATCATTCCATTGTCTCCTGGCCTTACTGCTTCTGTTGGAATGTTAACTGTCAGTCTTATTGTCGCTAACCTGAAGCTTATTTTTCTTCTTTTGTTAATTAGTTCTAAGGTAATTTTGTCCTTGGTTTTCAGCACATGTGCTACGGTGTGCGAAGGCGTCATTTTCTTTACATTTACTTTCTTGGTTTTGTGTTGCTTCCTGAATCCAGTTTGATATTGCCCATCCATTTGGAAAAGTCCCAGCTGTTAACTTGGCAAATAAACCTTCTGCCTAATTCTCCCCTTCTTCTCCCCTGGACACCAAGTTACTCATATTTTAAAATTTTTTACTGAATCCTCTGTTTCTTAGCCTCTTTTCTGCATTTATTTTTAGGTTTTAAAAATCTCTCTGTGCTTTTATTTTGGATATTTCTTACCGACCTTTTGGTTCACTAATTTTCTTTTCAGTTGTTAAACCCGTTATAGAGTTTTTCTCTTCAAGAAATTTCATTTAAAACTTATTCCCAGTTTCTACATAAATTCTAAACCTTGTCTTTTCTTCAGTGAACATATTAAGTACAGTTATTTTAAGGTCTGTGTATCTGATTACTTAGATTCTTGTAATTCATTTTTATTGTCTATTTTTCCCTTAGTTATCTACCACATTAACTTGTTTCTTCAAATGTCTGATTATCTTTAATGAGTGCCAGATATTGTATATAAAAAATTGTAGAGATAAGTTGAAGTCTAAGATGGTATCTTTCAATGAAGACGGAAATTTTTTCTTCTTGTTATTAATTAAGGACTCTAGCAATCCCAGATTGCTGTATACACATAAGTCATTAAAACGAAGCCGAAATATGAGTGAAAATGCATAAACTGCACTCTCAAAACAGGATAGATTTTTCAAACTCTGACTTTGTGCCTCAGGACATCTCCTCTATGGGTTTCCTTTCATTTATTATTGTGAAATGATCTGATGCAACATCCACTGTATTGATCCAGAAATCCTGCTCAGGAACAATTGGTTGATTGATACGTTTTGCCTTCCATCAGGTTGAGTCCCGTAGCACCTGTAAAGCTCCTGTCTCTCAAGTTTGTACTGCCCTTCTGTGCTCCGCTTGCAACGCTGGGGCTGGGACTCTGTGTACCTCCTTTGCCTCCCAGCTCCCTCTTGGACTCTGCCAATGAGGAGCAGTAGAGTGAAACTATCAGGCAAGAAGAAGGGAGAGGGATCTGCCCCTTGGAGCTTCTTGTGAGTCTCCTGTCTGTTTCCTGCCTGGCCAGCAATGCTTCCCACCCCACTGCCAGCCCTCACCCCACGCCTCCGTGGCCGCACTTCATTGCAGGCAGTAGTTTGCAGTTCTCCCCACCTTCAGAGAACCTGCCTCATTGGCCCCTCCAGAGACACTGGCACTAGCCATTGGCATCTCGTCCTCAGAGGTCTGGGTTTCTGTCCTGTGAGGTCCCATTTTAAAGGCTCCATGTTTTACGCATTCCAACATCTTCTCTTCATGACTTCAGCCCTAGGGAAGGTTGTAGCTTCCTGTAGTTGCTGATTCAGTCCATAAATTATGGCACCTTCAAGTTCTGTTTTCGCCTGTTAGTTACTCTAATAGAATAACGGTCCTCTGAAGAGGCCTACATCCTAATCTCCCAAACCTGGGAATAGCTTGTTGTATGGCAAGAGGGACTCTGCAGGTATGATTAAGTTAGCAACTGTGGGATGAGAAAATTACCCAGAATCATCTGCATGGGCCCGATGTAATCACAAGCGTTCTTATGAGAGGGAGGCAGCAGGGCCAGAGGCAGCAGGGGAAACAGGCTGAAGCGATGGGAGCCATGTCACAGGAAGTGCAGTTGGCCTCTAGAAGCTTGGAAAGGCAAGGAAACAGACTGTGCTCTAGGGTCTCCAGAAGAAACACAATTTTGCCAGCACCTCGATTTAGCCCAGTGAAACGATCTCAGATACCTAACCTCCAGAACTGTAGGATAATAGGTTTGTGTTGTCTTAAGTCACTGAATTAGTGGTCGTTGTTACAGCAGCAATAGGCAACTAGAATCCACCTTTAGATCAAATTCTCCCTGCTAGATTACCTGCTGTGCTTTGTTCTCCTGACTTGACCCTAATTGAGTGACGTAGAATCTGTATGTCTGATTCTATGTTATTTGTTTTAGAGACAATGTCTTGCCCTATCAGTGAATGCAGTGGCACCATCATCGCTCATTGCAGCCTCGAATTTCTGGGCTCAAGTGGTCCTCCCACATCAGCCTCCAAAGTAGCTGGGGCTACAGGCATGGGCCATGATACACGGCTAATTTTATTTTTTTTGCAGAGACGGGATCTCACTATGTTGCCCAGGCTGATCTGGAACTCCCAGCCTCAAGCAATCCTCCCACCTTGGCCTCCCAAAGTGTTGGGATTACAGGCATGAGCCACCATACGTGGCCTAATTGTGTATTATTTTAAGATCAAGTACTGCTCAGTTATTTATTTAATTTGAATTCTCAGGTCTCAATTATATTTTCCAAGGTTAGTTTGCAAGGACATAATTAGTACTGAATTTTTGTTTGTTTGTTTGTTTGAGATTGAGTTTCGCTCTTTTGCCCAGGCTGGAGTGAAATAGTGCAATCTCTGCTCACTGCAACCTCTGCCCGCTGGTCTCACGTGATTCTTCTGCCTCAGCCTCCCAAGTAGCTGGGATTGTAGGCGCCCACCACCACACCTGGCTGATTTTTGTATTTTTAGTAGAAATGGGGTTTCACCATGTTGGCCAAGCTAGTCTTGAACTCCTGACCTCAGATGATCCACCTGCCTCAGCCTCCCAAAGGGCTAGGATTACAGGCATGAGCCACCACGCCTGGCCAGCACTGAATTTTTTTAAAAGTAGTTTTCCTATTTGTAAAAATTGTCCTTTTGCCTTGTAGATTATAAAATTAAAATGTATGCACTAAATTAGAAATTAAAACAAAGGGCACTTAAATGTCAGGTTGTAAAGTTGTCATGGTGATCAGGAAGAGCTGATGTCAGGTCCGTGGCACTGATGATGGGCCCTGTGTGGGAAACCGGGCAGGATGGTTTGGACCAGCCAGAGCTGGGAGTCTGGTTAATGACGAAATGAGTGAATGCTGCTTATCTGTGCATGAAGGCAGAAAACCTAGGAAGGCTGGCATTTGGTGGCAAGTGCAAGGTCTAGGAATTTACTGAATGTATGAAGTTGTAGCTGTGTGTGGTGATTCAGGTGGTTGAGCTGAATCCAACATTTAGGAAATCCCCCAGTGGAATAGAAGCAAGGCCGTCATCATGGTTTTTAGCAGGCAGAGTTCACTGTCCAGGGACATCTTCAAAGGCAGTAATGAACAAACGTATCCACAAAAGGGTCGCTAAAGCAGGAATTTTGACCTCTGTTCCCAAGGCAGATGCACGAATAGTAGGTCAGTACAGTAAGTCCCCCTTATCCATGGGGGACACCTTCCAAGTCGCCCTGTGGATGCCTGAAACCATGGATAGTACCAATTCCTAGATATACTGTTTTTTTCCTATATATATACACACCTATGATAAAGTTGAATTTATAAATTAGGTACAGTGGGAGATTATAACAAGAATAAAAATGGAGAAACTATAATGATATGCTGTAATTAAAGTTATGTGAATATGGTTTCTCTCTCTCTCTCTCTCAGAATACTGTAATAATTTTAGACTGCAGTTGACCATGAGTAACTGAAACGATGGAAGACAAAACTGTGAATAAGGGGGACAACTGCATTATTTACTCTGATTTCTGTCACATCTTCAGGATGAACTTTTTTTTTTTTTTTTTTAAGATGGAGTCTCACTCTATCGCCAGGCTGGAGTGCAGTGGAGCAATCTTGGCTCACTGCAACCTCCATCTCCCGGGTTCAAGCGATCCTCCTGCCTCAGCCTCCCAAGTAGCTGGGACTACAGGTGTGTGCCACCACGCCCAGCTAATTTTTTGTAATTTTAGTAGAGATGGGGTTTCACCATGTTGGCCAGGATGGTCTCAGTCTCTTGACCTCATGATCTGCCCACCCAAAGTGCTAGGATTACAGGCGTGAGCCACCGCGCCCAGCCAAGTTTTGTTTTTTATCAACAGAGGCAAGTGAGCACTGGTAGCAGACAGGTTCCACTGATAACAAAAGCGAGGGGCTGTGCTTTTTAGGAGGCTCTGATTGCATTACGTTGTGCAGAGCGTAGTACACAGACTTGGGAATCGTTCTTTTATTGCCACTGAAAGAGGATGGCTCAGAATCATCCTAGCGAAGCCTGCCAGCTCATAGTAAAGGGGACTATATGGCAAGTGTCCTGAATGGATGTGGCCTTAGAGGTAAATTCCACAGTCATGTACCCAGGGTTCTTTTCAATACGGGTGAACACTTCATAAGTTGAAATCACTTTTTCTGCATTCCCTTGAGTGTTGTGGTTCGTTGGTATATTGGGGCCATGTCAAGGACCTAAATGGCTGGACCTGTGTCTTTGGCTAAGTATAGTGGATGCTGTCAAGAAGTGTAAAAACACTGGGATTTTACCCTACCTGCAAGTGAGCTTGCCACAGTTTCGTGGGTGCTGGTGGAACCTATGACATATGTCATATGTGAAGATGTCAGAGGCTCAGGACTTTATTACTCATAGCAAAAGCAGTAGGCTGAATGTCACTTCTTATGTCAATTCCCAGAGTCACCGTGCTCACAGGGCAGCACAGAGACAGGCAGGTGACAAGCAGACACGCAGTGGATTACATTACTGGAGGGGAACTCTGAATTTAGGGAAACTGAATTATAACAGGCAGTAGGCCAGCCTGATCTTTGCCCTCAGGGAACCCCAACATTTGATGGCTAGGCTATATCTATGTGACACTAAAGCAGCCGATTAATCACATTAATCAATTTAGTAAAAACAAATTAATTGAACAAGTCATCAAAGGCTATGCAGAGTGGGGCTTGCCCACCTAGAACATCACCAAAACACATGCTAGCCTGTCTAGCAACTCCAGAAGTCTGGTGCAAATGAATTAAATACACACACTTCGAATGGCGTCTCCTCAATGCCTGGTTCCTCCTTCCCAGGAATCCTGCTTTCCTACATACCCTCGCCCTTCCCTTTTCTCCTCCTGTGACAGTTCATTTTAGGTGTCCACTTGACTGGGCTAAGGGATGCCCAGATAGCTGGCAAAACATTTATTTTTCTAAGAGTGTCTGTAACAGTGTTTCTGGAAGAAATTAGCATTTGAATCAGTGGATTGAGTAAAGAAGATTCCCATCACAAATGTGGGTGGGCATCACCATTCCACTGCAGGCCCGAATAGAAGGCAAAAGTGGAGGAAAGGCAAATTTGCTCCCTGCTTAAGTTGGAACATCCGTCTTCTCTCATCCTTGGACATCAGCACCGCTTGTCCTCAAGCCTTTGGACTTAGACTGGGACTTCTATCATTGAAATGGAACCATACCATTTGCTCTCCTGGGCCTACAGCTTGCAGACTACAGATCATAGGCCTTCTTAGCCCCCATAATCACAGGAGTGAATCCCTCATAGTAAATCTCTTTTATCTATCTATCTATGTATCATCTATCTGTCTACCGTCTATCTATCTCCAATAGTTTCTGGATGAAATGTTTCATTTAGGAGAAAACTGGCTAATACACCTCTCCACTCCATTAAGAATTTATTCTTCATATTTGTAATTCACAGCATTTAAATGAATGAGGTTTGCTGCTTAACATAAAACTAATCTTGAGGATTTCTCCTACATGTTAGTAATTGTATTTTTAGTACCTGGTGATTGGGGGAAAAAAATAAAAAGCAATCAAAGTTGCAATGAATTCGGTAACATTTTCAAATGAACTTGTATTTTATTCATCATAATGGTTTTTTATCTACATTGGAAAAAGGACTAGTTATTATCTATTTAGCCATATAACTATAACCCACCAGGAGTTTGGCTTCCATTTAGTGTCTGTAATACCAATCAGGGAACTGTTGAAGACCAAACACCTTTTAGAACACAAGAGAATAAAACCATTCTGGGACAGCAGGAGTCAGCGTTAGTATTTTGATAGCAGGGTCCTTGGCCTACATTCATTTAAGAATAGTTTCAACCCAGAGCTGCAGGGAAAGGTTCCTGCTGAGTTGAGAAGAAGGGTTGCTTAGAGACCAATGCTATCACACTATATTTCTATTGTTTGTTCTATGCGTCTATTTCTCCCATTAGATTGTAGGCTGAGAAAGAGTAGGGGTCACACCTGTTGTATTTTCAAGCCCTAGCACGATTACTAATACATGGTGAGTGTCAACAATGATTATTTTAGATAAATGAACGAATGAATAATAAATCTAGTCTTACACTGTTGCGGCTTAGGATAGTTCTAATGATTGCTTACAAATGCCATTGGTCAAGTCAGTGACTTCTTGTGATGGCTGCATTCTGTTCTCAACCCCTACTCACAGAAAGAAAGAAATGAAGGCGTTTAGTCCCTCTGAAAAGCTTGACTCCAGGTATAGGCAGGATAATGCTTTGGTCCCAAGGTTGATGTCACTGACAGAAATTATATTGATATGTAGAATAATAATAAACCCTAGTGAAAATAATTCTGTGGCTATTTCCTGTAAGATAAAGTCTAAACTCGTTGGTCTAATACAGGCCTAACAAACCAGTTGCTGCCTCACCCTCTGGTCTTCTTGGCCACACTGTCCTTCACTGGCCATCTCCTGGCGTCCAGCTAAAACACGTGGCTCACCATTTTCAAATAGGCCACCCTCTCTACCTTTCTCCACCGTGGCGTTCATCACTGTCCTTCAGAATTGCATCCCTGCAGCCAGAGGCCACCTCCCCTTTTCCGTTTCCACAGCACCCTGTCTATGCCACAGAAACAGCTTTTGCTGACTCTGAATTGACTGAGATTGTGTTCAAGCCGAGAGACTGTATTTGCTCATGTCTGTATCTCCGAGCTGCCATACAACAGGTGCTTGATAAATGTTTATTTCAGGAACAAACTTATATATTTATAAACTTTCCACTGTCAGAGGAGAATTCAGACAAAACTTCTAATTGTAGAGAAACACCATCTTGACCTGCCTTGGATGTTTGC
Organism: Cacajao melanocephalus; assembly: GCA_963573385.1. NCBI lineage: Eukaryota > Metazoa > Chordata > Mammalia > Primates > Pitheciidae > Cacajao > Cacajao melanocephalus. Next base: position 103,808 of record CAUYLG010050966.1, on the reverse strand, counting down.
TCTATATTTTGTTCTCTTTGTGAGTAATCCCTGGAAACGTGCCCTCAGATTCAAAGGCCTTTAAACAGTAAGGGACATCCTTCCTTTTCACCTGCCTCAATACTGAATTGGCATTTTATCATCTTTCTAACTTTCCAGCTGCGCTGATTTCACTTTTCCATCAAGACCGTTTTGTGGAAAATATTAAATAAGGAAATATTCCCCCCATGGACTCCTCCAATGATGACAATAACTATCCAAGGATCAGATTTGCAACTGCACAGGCCAGCTACTTTTCCCCTAAGGGAGATTTGATCTCCACGATGCCTCTGAGTTTGATGTCACTGAAGGAGTCACCAGTTTTCCTTGTACTGATTTATGGAAACTATTAACAGCAACACTCACATTCTCAGAATTCTAGTATCTATTTAGATTGCAATGGAATAGAGTATCTGACTGTTTATGGATGTTTGCTATCATTGGCGGTAGCATCCATCATTGCAAAGAGAAGGAAAAAAATAAGAAATACACACAAAAGAAAATAAAATGTACTATGGAATATTTTTATGTCCATAAATGTAGCTCTACCTTGTAATTTTTTATGACTTCAGAGATTTCTATTTTATGGCTTTATAACAACCGAATCTAATCTACATTCTTGGATATTTAATTTTCTCATGTTATACACATCTTTTGTAGACAGTTTTGAACTCTAGGCTGATCAAGAAAGTTACAACAACAACAAAATGGAACCCAGTGCCTACTCTTTTTTCCAGGATGCCTGATAGCAGGGATTGATTTTGTTCAACTGGCCTCCACTGAGTGGTCTTAAAGCCAAGAGCCTGGGTAGTCACACAGCAAGGCACCGGCCAGGCTATGTGTCCAAGCCTGCTTCTTCTCTGAAGCCCTGGTCTTTCACAAGACATCTGTGTCTTCAGGCTGAGGAAATAGATCTCTTTTAGGCAGCATTCACCTTGTGATGAAAGATCCTGGCTAATGGAAATTTATTAGAATAAAAAGAATCTGGAGAAATCAGAATGTGAGATTGCGAATTTCATGAAAAACAGTTCCAGAAGCAAGAAGTCCTTTGCTCTGTGGGTCAAAGAGCAGCCAGGAGCCTAATCTTCCAACATCCCCTCTGACAATTTAGTATGAACTGTAACTCCGAAATGATGAAAAGAGTTCTTTCCTAGTGCCCACACTTTTGGTGGGTGCTTTATCCTTGCTCTCTCCCTATTATCTCTGTTATTGATGTGAAATATGTGAGCATCTGTTCAGTCAAAGTGCTTCCAGTACTTTCAAACGTTTCAGTTTCACCGTAGTCTGTTCTGCCCCAAGGCTCAGCTAGGCCAGAAGGCTTTTCAGGTTTTAGAGAATTACAGATGATAGTTTATCATAGCTATAAAATCAAAAAGTAGTATTTGGTATCATAGTTAACAATGTGCTTGGGTTTTCTCTATAAAAACAGAAATTTTATTGCATATGGCCATCTGTTTCTTCTCTCTCTCTCGCTCTCTCTCTTTTATTTTTTTTTTTTTTGAGACAGAGTTTTGCTTTTGTTGCCCAGGCTGGAGTGCAATGGTGCAATCTCAGCTCACTGCAACCTCTACCTCTTGGGTTCAAGCAATTCTCCTGCCTCAGCCTTCCGAGTAGCTGGGATTACAGGAATGCACCACCATGCTAATTTTGTACTTTTGCTAGACACGGGATTTCCTCCATGTTGGTCAGGCTAATTTCAAACTCCCGACCTCAGGTGATCTGCCTCCCTCGCCCTCCCAAAGTGCTGAGATTACAGGCATGAGCCACCACACCCAGCCAGCCGTCCGTTTCTTTAAAAAGGCAAGAAAATATCTGCTTCCAATTCAGGCAAGATTTTGAAGAGGACTGTAGGACTGTGGGATTTTTGAGTACTTTTTGGAATTTAAGTGCTTATATAGGGAATGAGGGCAAAATGCTGGTGAACTTCAGAAGCTAAACCTATTAAAGTGTGGGGAAAGTCTGGGAAGTATTCAAGCTGTAACAACTAAGCAGGGATACACCCTTCAGGACACAGAACAGAACCTGCATTTTAGAGCCACGTAGGGCCTTAGAATGTGCCTAGCACAGCCCCTCATCACAGAATAATACAGCTCAGAAGACACGCACCAGACACCCAGCTAGGCCATCCTTCCTCCAAGATAACTTCCCTCCACCTGCCCGAGGGGCCTCATTCCCCTGCTCAGTTGCTGCTCTCTGGGAGCAGGAAGCATTCTAGATACATACTACATTATATTTACAGAAGGAAAATATGAACTCCGGGATTTCCAGGCAGTGGGGGGACATTGGTGGGTATATAGGTGAAACAAAATTACTCATGAGTTAATAAATATTAACGTTGACAATGGATACACAGGTTATTATATTGTACTATTCTTTCCACTTTCACATGTGTTTGAACATTTTTGTAATAAAACATTAAAAAAAAATTTTTTTAAAGAAGGGTCTTGCTCTGTCACTCAGGCTGGAGTGCAGTGGTGTGATCATAGCTCACGGCAGCCTCGGATTCTTAGGCACAAGCAATCCTCCCAAGTAGCTGGGAATATAGGCATGTACCACCACATCTAGCTAGTTTTTAAATTTTTTGTAGAGATGGGGTCTTGCTATGTTGACCAGGCTGGTCTTGAACTCCTGTCCTCAAGTGATCCTCCTGCCTTGGCCTCTCAAAGCACCAGTATTACAGGCGTGAACCATTGTGGCCAGTCCATAAAACGTTCTTTGAAAAACTGTGAGACAGCAGATGCAATGGCTCACGCCTGCAATCCCAGCACTTTGGGAGGCGGGCAGATCATGAGGTCAGGAGTTCAAGACCAGCCTGGCCAACATGGTGAAACCCCGTCTCTACTAAAAATACAAAAATTAGCTGGGCATGGTGGTACATGCCTGTAGTCCCAGCTACTCGGGAGGCTGAGGCAGGAGAATTGCTTGAACCCAGGAGGCAGAGGTTGCGGTGAGCCGAGATCAAGCCACTGCACTCCAGCCTGGGTGACAAGAGCAAAACTCCATGTCAAAAAAAAAAAATCACCAAATTATATCACTATTGAAATAAGCAATGTGCTACCATGTCTTTGCCAGGTCTAGGGAGCCAAGTCTAGTTTGGGGAAAGGAACAAGCCAACGGTGTTCCCCTCTGGGATACAGTTTCACATTTTGGATGAAGTCATGTAGTCTGTGAGACATTTAAGAGCAAAGTTACAGGAAAACATGAGCTCCCATATCTTGTATTAGGACTGCAGAACCTCACAACCTCAATGAAAGGAGATTTGACGATATCTTTCAAAATTACAGATGCACTTGCATTTGACCCAGCAATCCTACTTCTGAGTATTTTTCTATAAGTACAACTCCACACATGTAAACGAATAGCACTGATGTAGTAATTGTAATAACAAACAATTGGAAATAACCGAATTGCCCATCAATAGCAGACTGATTAATAAGCCATAGTCACTTCCACAATGGGCGCCATGCAGCTGCAAGAGAAAAGAAAGAAAAGATGAGGATCATCTCTACAAAAAGGGTTCCCTGTTGTGAAGAAGAGAAGCCAGGTGCTGAAAAGAATACATACGACAGAGGGAAAAATAGAAATCCGTACTCCTCTCTGCTTGATTCTGCATCAAGCAAAGCTTGAAGGAAGTGGTGAAAGTGGTTAACTATAGACAGGGGAAACATATTATTTTTTGCCCAAATGGAATAATTTTGAGAGTGAGAGGGTCACTATTAATATTTATAACAAGACAACCAACATAGCTTGGAACTGTTCCGGACAAACCAGTCCCCATGGTCACTCTACGTAGGGCGGTAGGAGGTAGGGCTTGGGGAGTACAGTAGCTGGGGACTTCCCAAACTGCATTTTGTTGTCTTGCTTTGACTTTGGAATAATGCACATGTATTACCTATTGGAAACAATAGGAAATAAAATTTAGAAAATATTGGGAGGACCATGGTCACTGTAAAATTTGTTGCTGGACTTCAATGGTCCTTCGTGGTGGATGAGCATTTAATGGTATCTGAACTCCCCATTGACAGTACTTGAAGACAAAGCCGGGGTATGCATCTCTACAGATTACCATCTCACAGGTGACTTTTCTAATGAAGAGCTGAGGATATTCAGCCTTTACTTATTCATCCATCCATTCATCCATTCATTTGATTTCAGCAAATATTAATGGAGCACTTTTTATATGCTGGACACTATGCTAAGCACTGGGAACTCTCTGGTGCTCAGGCTAGATCAGTGCCCTCCCCATGGAGCTCTTCGTCTCATGGAGGGTACAGACAAGCACACAGGACATCAGAGCAGCGTGGGAAAGGGCAGTCGCCAGGGAAGTAGTCATGCTGTGGGCACTGTGCATTCCTCAGGGGATCACTTGCCAGTTGAATGAGTGAGCAAATGAATGAATGAATGCATTAAAATAAAATGAACTCTTACCTTCCTTCCAAATCTGCAATTCACTCGTATAACATACAGGGGTTCCAACATTTTGGAAGCACAAGAATAGAATTAAACTCAAGTTGTTCTGCTTGGTTACAGAGAGGACTTTGTTCATCATTTTGCATGTATAAAGCACGTTTTCTTTAAGAGAAGGTGTATGTGTGAGGCAGTCATGGTATCATGAAGAGAGTTGGGGTGAAATAGAAAAAAAATCAGCTTATTTCTTTTGAAAAAATCTTCATAGTTTATAAGACAAAGGAAATTTTTTTTTTGAGACTGAGTCTCACTCTGTCGCCCAGGCTGGAGTGCAGTGGTGAGATCTTGGCTCACTGCAAACCTCCGCCTCCCGGGTTCAAGCAGTTCTCCTGCCTCAGCCTCCTGAGTAGCTGGGACTACAGGCACCTGCCACACACCCAGCTAATTTTTGCATTTTTAGTAGAGACAGGATTTCACCATGTTGGCCAGGCTGGTCTTGAACTCCTGACCTCAAGTTATCCATTTGCCTTGGTCTCCCAAAGTGCTGGGATTACAGGCGGTGGCTCACTACCATGCCTGGCTGGCAGGGGAAAAATTTAATCCAACAGCAGAACATCTATTAAGAACGGAAGAACGATTAAGGAAAATACTTTGTCCTACATGGTTCTAAATGTATACTATGTCCTAAATGTAAAAATACTATGTCCTAAATGTAACGACATAAAATTTCAGTTATACAGGAGGAATAATTCAAGAGGTACATGATGAATATAGTAAGAAGAGAGAGAGGGCAAGGAGGTAATGATATAAAAATCGTCCAGAGCTCTGCATTCTAGTCCCTCTGTTACACTGGCTTGCTGTGAGACTTTAGGGACAGAAATGAATCTCTCTAAACTTTTTTTTTGTTTTTAATTTTTGAGATGGGGTCTTGCTATGTCACCCAGGTTGGAGTTCAGTGGTGCAATTATGAATTACTGCAGCCTTGACCTCCCAGGCTCGCTCAAGCAATCCTCCCACCTCAGCCCCCCAAGTACCTGAGACTGCAGGCATGCACCACCACTCCTGGCTAGTTTATTTTGTTTTAAGACAGAGTCTTGCTCTGTTGCCCAGGCTGGAGTGCAGTGGTGCAATCTTGACTCACTGCAACCTCTGCCTCCTGGGTTCAAGTGATTCTCTTGCCTCAGCCTCTCGAGTAGCTGGGACTACAGGTGCCCGCTGCCACGCCCAGCTAATTTTTACATTTTTAGTAGAGACAGGATTTTACCATGTTGGCCAGACTGGTCTCAAACTCCTGACCTCAGGTGATCCACCCACCTCAGCCTCCCAAAGTGCTGGGATTGTAGTTGTGAGCCACTGTGCCCGGCCACTCCTGGCTAATTTTCAATTTTTTTTGTAGAGAGAGGGTCTTGCTATGTTGCCCAGGCTGGTCTCGGAACTCCTGGGCTCAAGTGATCCTCCTGCCTCAGCCTCCCAAAGTGAAGGGATTACAGATGTGAGCCACTGTGCCTGACCTATACTTTAGAAAATATAAAACTGACGATGTTTGGCAAGTTGTTGTCTGTGGCTCCTCCTAGATGCCTAATTATTTGTCCTACTTGTGGATTTTTTTTCTCAGTATCTCCCTCTTTTCTGGAAGCAGACATTTAATTTCCCATCTCAGAGCTTTGGCTCATGCCGTTCCCTCCAGGTGGACCGGGCTTGCTCTCCGTCTTCCCGTGGCCAGCTCCTCCTCACCTTTCACAGAGATATCTATCAAAGCTGGCCACTCTATCAGAGTTCACTGCCCTTGTTATTTTCGGTTTCCTTCACAATTCTTATTGTAATTTCCAGCTTTTCATCTGAAATTAAAAACTTAGTAAAGCGAGTTTAGTGAAGCAAATGCTCGTCTTGCGTGTCCAGTGTCTAGCACCTGGACAGTTGTAAGTTCCCATCATGATTTGTTGAATGAATCAATGAAAAATCCTTCCATTTGATTATATTCTACTTTCCTGAATGGACTGGAAGGTTGCATAGATATCCTCAAAGGTCCCTGCTTCCAGCTTAAACCATAGCTGTATCTTGCCCCAGTTAAGTTGGCACTATCTCCCCTCATCCCACAACCCCTACTTTGCAGTGAGGAGAGCACTCACATTTGGGCTGTTGCAACATTTAGGTGATTGCAGACTGTGGGGATAGATATTGGAGGCAGTTAATTATTTCCAAATCTGGGTATTTCAGAGATGTAGCTCCCACAGGACACTAGAGTTTCTCTCTGGATATCATTTTTGCCAAACCAATAATTACAGCAATTTATGCAACTGACATAGAATTCCACGGGGACTGAAGTGGCAGACAAGAAGTTCGCCAATTGTCTGTGATATGGGGCCCCTCTACATTCTCTTTTATTCTTCAAGAGATCACAAATGTCTTTTTTTGGACCTCTTCGTTTTTGTGATTTTTTTTTCCACTTCTGCTTTTGAATTGGATGTAACACGGTGCAGCTAGCTGAATTTTGTAGCTGCCACTCAGGGCCTCTCACCCTCCTGAGGCCGCTGACTTCATCTTCCCATTCATTTTATCAATGACCTCCACCCAGTGAGAAATAAATAAGGAAACACCAGTCAAGGGGAACGTGAAAAGTTTTTGAATTGTGGAATCGGGCTCTGCAAATTAATCATAATTTGGAAAATGTTTTCATGATCACTGTTCATCAGATGTTCTCTCCTCTTGCCTTCTGCAGATGTCCAGACCTCCTAGGATGCCCTAGAACCATGGAACAACACCCACTCCAAAAACTCACTTTGCAGGTGACAACAGAGAGGTCCCAATGGTGGAGTGATTTGCCAACACAACAGGGCACGGCCATGGCCAAGGTGGGAGCCAGAAAAATTTGTTTGCCCTGCCAAGCATCCTCAGCTGCTCTGCCCTTCCCCAGCAGGCCCACAACATCCTGCCATATGTGCCTCAGTTTACCTCCACATCCCATCCGTCGACATCAGTGTAACATGAGCTCTGGGTTCCTCTTTTCTACCCAAGTCAGGCTGACTCCCTGGTGAAGAGGAAACTTCCCAACTGTGTTAATTTCCTAGGGCCACGGTAACCGAGAACCATGAACCGGGAGGCTTAAACAACAGAAAGTTTTTGTCTCGTTCCTGGCGGCCAGAAGTCCGGGATAGCTCAGGTGTGGGCAGGGTGGGTCGATTCCTCCCAAAGCTGTGAGGGAGAGCCTGCTCCATGCCGCTTGCAGCTCCTAGTGGCCCCAGGAATTCCTTGGCTCTAGTCGCAGAGCTCCAGTCTCCACCTGCATCTTCCCCGGCCGCGTCCTTCCTGTGTATGTCTTCACCTCAGCCTCCCTCTATGCATCTCTGCCTGTGTCCACATTGCCCCTTTTTATAAGGACGCCAATCACATTGGATTAGGGCTCACCCTAATGACTTCATCTTAACTCGATGACCTCTGTAAAGAGCCCATTTCCGAAGAAGGTCACATTCTGAGGTACTGGGGACCAGGACTTCATATCTTTTGGGGTGAACATAACATAACCCATAACTGATCTGCAAAACCCCCACCTGACAGGGAAAAGATAGATAATGAAACGCAGGCAAGGGGAGTCTTTCTAAACCAAGGTGGAGTTTAAAGAACTGAACGGATAGTAACTTAAATGTAAAATAAGTATAATTGTTATTACTGTTGTTCTTGTTATTTACTTTCAACGTTCTCCTTAACCGAGTTCTCTATCATTCACGCACTAATTCGTTGCAGATTGACTGCATGCCTACTGTATGTTAGGCACTGTTCTAGGAGCCAGATGTATCAACAATCAAAGCAGACAAAAAGTCTGATCCTCACGGAGCTGTATCCTAGTTGCAGAAGATTGATATGTATTAAATATGTACTTAAGTCAGATTGTAATAAATACTATGAAGAAAAAGCAAGGAAGGAAGGGTAAGAGTGCCGAGGGAGAAGAGTAACCCAGTTTTAGACCAGGGGGTGAGAGGCGAGCTGACCAAAGACATGGCATTGGGGTACAGAGCTAGAGGAGGGAGGAGGAAGCCATAGGAAGCCATGGAGGTACCTGAGGAAGTGCATTCCAGGCAGAGGAGCAGCAATCATGAAGGTCCTGAGGTTGGCGCATGCCCAGAGCAGCTGAGGACCAACAAGGCGGTCAATGTGGCTGGAACAGAGGGAGCAAGTGGGGCGGGGGCAGCAGGAGGGGAGGCTGGGGAGGTGCAGCATGGAGGCAGGTGCACAGACCACGGGCCTTGCAGGACATTGGAAGGACGTTGGCCTTTCACTCTGAGAGAGACGGCAGCGAGGATGGGCTTTGAGTGAGGGAGCATGCCGTGGTTTGGGTATGGCTTGTTTGGCCCCACCAAGTCTCATGTTAAAACATGATCCCCAGTGTTGGAGGTGGGGCCTGGTGGGAGGTTAATTTTTGTATTTTTATATTTTTAGTGGAGACAGGGTTTCACCATGTTGGTCAGGCTGGTCTCGAACTCCTGACCTTGCGATCCACCCACCCCAGCCTTCCAAAGTTCTTGGAATTACAGGTGTGAGCCACCAGGTCCAGCCAAGATGCCCTTTCTCTCCTGACCCTCAAACAATGCCAGGCATGCCAGATTTTGCATAAACTATCAGGTCTTTGCAGTGGCAGAGTGGAGGTATGGGGTTGAGGCTGCAGTGCAGGCCGGATATGGGGAGGGTGGGAAGGCCGGGAGGGGGAGGGGTGCTCTGTGAGAAAATCTGACCGTTTTCCCAGCCTTTTCATTGTCTCCATTTCCACTCACTCCAGTGAAGAGTCAGCTGTTTTCTGGCCCTGTCCGGTTTGTTTTCTCAGCGCCTTGCCCCATCTCCTGGCCTTAGCCCCTCTCAGTGCTCTCCCAAGGCTGCTCACCTTCTGCTTGGGTTTGTCTTGCTCCCTGGCCTGATCAGTCAAGCAGAATGACTCCATCTGGAATTGGGCCTGGATTCTCAGGACGGCTCAGAGTTTGCTGTAACTGCTACCGAAGGCCTGAGCCTTGCAGGCTTGGAATCTGTGCATCTTAAATTCACGGTGCATGCTAGCAACTATTCCTTGGGTAATTAGCACCTAATAAAACTTGGTTGAACAAATATAGTTGTGAGACAGAGCAGCAAATGTAAGAAGCTGCGTTTTCTCAATTTGCTGGCCAGCATAATTTCACAAAGCCCCTGACTCTGGTGATGTGCAGCTCTCCGGAGGGATGCTTTGAAGACACAGCAGATAGACCACGTGGTTCCCACATCTCTTGCCCGAGTCACCATATTCCAGGAAAGGTAAGTGACCCTAGTCTTTGCCTTTTCCTAGACATGAGGTAACATCTGGTGTGGCTCATGATTATGCCTCTGTGGCCTATAATCAGAGGCACTCTTACATCCAAACCTTAATGTGTTTCTGCTTCACTGTAGCTTCCGAACAAGTTTGATGTGATTTTGCATAAACTATATAAACTATCAACAAAAACACTGCTTGAAAGGAGTCTGATCTCTCTGAAAAACTCCTCCCAGGCTGTCATCCTCAGTCCATAGTCCTGAATAAAACTAACTTTAATTCTCCAAAAGCTTGATTTTCTTTTCTTCAGTCAACACAATTTAAGAGTCCCAGCACTTCCTTTGAACTAAGCAGAAGCGTGATTTGATCAGAAAGAACTTTTGAAAGGCACTTACTCCAACTTTCTTGCAACTCACAATCTTCTCAATAAATATTTATTGAATAAATAAACATCTCAATACGGTTATGAATAAATAGAAGTTTTTCCTACCAAATCCATAACGTTTCAGAGCAAGCACTGACACGTTGCATAATGGGAACCTCATGCATTTGGAGGCAGCCTTCCCCACTGCTGCACCATTTTATTCTTTCAGGCTCTTTCTGAGGCTGGGCCAGCATGTTCTTGCTGATGAATGGCTTTTGGGGATGCTTGCCCCTTCTTCTCTAGTAAAGCACTTCAGATAGAGAGAGACGGTTGCCATAGACCCCTGTCTCCTCTTTTCCAAACGAGGCTCTTGCTCTTGACTCATGATGCGTTGCAGACCCTTCACTTCCTGGTGGATGATATCCCTGTCCACATGTGACCCACAGAGTCAAACACAGCTCTGGTGAGTTCTGCCCAGCACAAAGCCCGTGGTGTCATTCATGATCTTAAGTAGCTGCCGTGCGCATGGACAGGCAGCCAATGGTTCTGACAGACTTTTAGTAGCCAACATCACACAGTTGGCTCACACAAAGTAGTCAGTCAACTCCAACATCTTTTTTTAAAAATCAACTTTTCCCCCTTGATTACCAAGCAATACGTGATGACTATAGAAGACTTATGTGGAAACTACAGTGAAAATAAGGTCCCTGATTATCAGTCTGTTTGCTAATCCTGAGTTAATCACCGTTAACAGTTTCTTATATTTTCTTACCATCTTTGTTTTGCATGTGTCTTTTTATATATTTAGTATCATGAAGTGTCTGCCACTTTGCAGACACTTGGTTTTGTTTTGCCTTTACTCCCTTCTGAAATGATTTTCACATAGATTGGCCCCGTACTCTATTAGAATCCCTGGGAAAGGATCCTGGTCATGTGATGTTTCTTTCTTTTTTTCTTTTCTTTTCTTTTTTTAATTCCAAGGGAAATTAAACTAAATTAGAAGGCATGAATATTTTTAAAATATGTTTCCCCTTTGATTCTAGTGTACCTCCAGGGGGGGAAATCATTAATAGTGTCTTATGGGCATTTATTTGGTTTTGTTAATCATCTATTTAGTTAGTATTTGTTATTTGGTTGTAGGTATTCTTCCCACATTTGCAGATCTGATCAACATGCTTTCTCTGCTTTATCTGCATTACTCATTAAGTTGCCAGTTTGACCAGGGCCAAGAACAGAGACCTGATGATCTCCCTGTGGCTAGCACACTGATATTAATCAACTCTGAAGAAATATTCAGTCAGCAAGCTATGTTCTTAATCAGTCTGTTTTTCACCTCCCTTCTACAACAAGATCATGTGCAACTCTATAATCTAGTATTTTCTACAGAAAAAAAAGGACTTTGTTGGATATGATTTGATCATGATCATTTCAGTGCCTGGACAGTCAGCAGGATGCTAGCCTCTCTCTAAGAAAATGAATGTGGGATTAGACACAGGTGAGTTATTGCTAGAAGGATCAGCCACCAAACTCCTGAGGGACAGTGAGGTTGGTCACCGGCCTCAGTCCATACATGCCTAATCAAGCTGGGTATTCATTCCTCAACTCAGCCAAGAATATCTGAATAGCCAAGGATGAGGAAAGGGGTGGTGGATGCGAATTATAGGAGAATGATTCTCTGCAATTCTTTCAATGCATTTGCAAAGATAATTGCATTTACTACTTATTTCTCTCTGGGATTTGTACTCCCCAGGTTATAGATGAGGACGTTGCCCAGAGCAGTAGGATGGCAGAGTCGACCAGGTTTTCTGACTGCAAGATGGTATTCCTCCCCTCTCTATCCTGCCTCCAATATGAGCCTCGATCTCCCTCTTTCCTCCACGAGTCTAATGGCAACTGCCTTACTGACTGAATCGCACATTGTACTCCCTACCCGACTTTTCAGTAGGATAACTTACGTAACACTTTTTAAAAGCCCATTTTCCTGGTATTTATAAAGAACTGGGAGCTTGGCCATGGCCTGTGACTTTCCTTTGCTTCAGTTATCCAATATGGGATTGCCAAATCTGGGTAAATACAACTGCTTTCCCCAAACTGGCAAGAGCGAGTCAGAACCTCATATCTCTTTACCTTTCTTTTTTATAAGGTACGAGGGTGAAAAGTCTTAGCCTTGCTGAATTTCCAATAGATAAACATTTAACAGAAAAGAGCACTGGGCTGAAAGTCAGTGCAAAGTCCTGCCTGGTCAGCAGCCTTCACCTTTGTCCCTGCACCAACCCCCTTAACGATCTCAAATCTGCAGGCTAAACCCCCATCTCACCTCTGGACCAACCCTGTCTATGGCCCTACCGAGGTTGGCCCAATACATTGACACCCTGTTCTGTTGCCTTGCCCCCTCCCTCCCTGAGCCCCATCTTTGACGTAGTCATGAGATTCTGGCCCTAATTTCTTAAACTTGAATATCCATTTATGTCTCTTGCCAACCACTCCAGTCCCTGTGGGGGTGAGCTTCTGACTTTTTTAGTGCTGGACACCCTCCCAGGGGCAGGAGGCCTGTTCCCAAAAATGGGGCCCAGTGCCTGCAGCCTGGGTACCAGACGCCACCTGCCCCGACAATACGACATCGCCCACTCCCAGCTTCCTTTCCTGGGTTCCAGCAGTAGTCGATTACATCACCTCTTTCTGCAGCCACCACATCCAAAGATTTCATTCTGTTTCTCAGGCTTCACTGCTCTTGACAAAGGCCTCTCTATGTGTCCCCCAGATGCCTTATCTGAGTTTCGACCTGCAGTCTGGCCCACCCACCTGAAGGATAACCAGGGAACCAGGGCACGCGAGCCATGTCCCAAGACGGGAGGATGCAGAGAACCAGTTCTAGGCCTGGCTCCTCTACCAATTGTCTGAGTGAACTAGGGCAAGTCACAGGGCCTCCTGAAGTCTCCTTCCCCAACCTCAGAACAAGTGTGTATACCAAAGGGGCAAGGAGGGGTGGAGGATGGACCTAGAAACACACTAGACCATCTGTGGTTTGAGGATTCTCATTTATGTGATGGGTAAGAAGGAAGGCCCTCTTTCTCTAAACACACTTGCACACCCTGATGTGTGTCCAGTGCTGGTGTGTCTAACACTGAACAAAGAAGCTTGGTTGCCACGGGCTGACAGCCAAGACCCTCCCAGGGGAACTTCAGGCCCAGGAGAAGGAAAGCAGCTCTGTGGAATGGGTGCTCATTAATCCCCCAGAAAAATCATTGACTCTCTCTACACTTCTGGGTCCTGGCCTGTCAAATGTAGAAACCAAGAAAACTCACTTCGCAGTGTCGTCACAAGGGTGAACTGAGACAGAAGCACTTTGCGAAGAGTAAACTACCGTCACAATGTCACCATTATTGTCATTAGCTAACTGGAGTTCAGGATGTAACAACAACAGATGGTTTCTGCTTCCTTCTGAGGAGATTACAATCTAGGTAGCACATGCACTATATTCACATGAAAACAGTTTAAAGGTAACTGCATTCCTGAAGAACAGCATCATTCAAAACCTGCCTAATCTAAGTCTAATTTTCCTGTAGAGAATCACAAGACAGAAAGGGAATATGTTCTCAGAGTGCGTAAGTCTGTATTCATGGCACACTTGCTTTAAAGATGCTTCAAAAAACGTCCCAGCACAATCTCTTTTATTTTGCAGAGTCTTTCTCCTAAATTAATGGCACCATGGATCACGGCCAGTGACGGGCCTTCTCCATCTATCACATTTAATGTCACTTCATACCACAGTTGGCCCCCGGTATGCAGGGGTTTCACATTCTCAGAATCAACCGACCATGGGTGGAAAGTATTCAAAAAGCAAACAAAAAAACCATGGTTTCGTCTGTACTGAACATGCACAGACTTTTTCTTGCCACTATTCCCTAAACCAAACAGTATAACTATTTACATAGGATTTATATTGAATTAGGTATTATAATTAATTTAGAGGTGATTTAAAGTATGTGGGAAGGGGCCAGGTGCAGTGGCACACGCCTGTAACCCCAGCACTTTGGAAGGCCAAGGTGGGTGGATCACTTGAGGTCAGGAGTTCAAGACCAGTCCGGCTAACACGGTGAAACCCATGTCTACTGAAAAAAAAAAAATAGCTGGGTGTGGTGTTGGGTGCCTGTAATCCCAGCTACTCGAGATGCTGAGGCAGGAGAATCCCTTGAACCGAGGAGGCGGAGGTTGCAGTGAGCTGAGACTGCACACTCCAGCCTGGGCAACAAAGCGAGATTCTGTCTAAAAAAAGGAAACCTGTACAGGAAGATGTGAGTAGGTTCTATGCAAATCCTAGGCCATAGTCTTTCAGTTACTTGAATATCTGCAGATTTTGGTACCCTGGGGTGGGAGGTGCTGGGGATCTGGAACCATTCCAGTGGAAACTGAATGAAGTATAATTTACAGCATATTTTCTGTGCCACTATTTTATAATGGCTTACATGATATTTCATAGGATAGAAAAGATGTTAAATTATTAACGCAATGAATTAAAAAAAAACAGCACTATAGTCACAAAAATCACTCAGGAAAACGTCTGCTTCGATTCACGGTACAAGTCCTTGTCATACAGGCCAGTACCTGTTGAGGTTTCCCTGTGGAGGTTTCTGTTTACCGTAAATGTGGTGCAGCCACCAGACCAGGTCCAAACATGGTGTAAATTTCACTGGCTGTGCTCTGGGTTTGTTATGCCATTCTCGATAAATCATGCAAATTTGGAGGAATTTGCACTATTTCAAATGTTGCCCATTCTGAAATTGAGCAATCTCCAGCAGTATTTTATTGCTATTTTACATAGCATGATTTAAAATTTGCATAATTCAAATTTGCATGAAATGTGAGTGTGTGGTTCAAATGACAGCATCTTAACAAAGCAAACAGCGTTCACATGACCTCCGTATCAGTGGAATAAAGGTGGGAACGACTGACTTGCAGGGGGCTGGCTAACGGGGGAAGCACTTTTTGAAGAATGAACATTTTGAATATGTTGAATAAAAATACATGTTGAGCATGTTTGAATAGAGAGGGATCTGGAATGTGCTGAATAGAAGACGTATTCTAATTACTATAATATATCAATTCTTTGGTACTGCTGGAAATTGCTCAATTTCAGAATCAATAGTTCTGATTGTTGCACTTTAAAAGGACCTTGGATCACTTCTTTTTTGAAAAGCCCTGTGATCATTATCCTTTGGGTTTCACTCAGAGACATGATAAACACCCAGGGTGAGGAGCAAAGACACCTTCAAAGTGTAAGGAATTCTGCCTGAAATTCCTGAGGGCCCTAGAGTTTAGATCTACTTTGTCAAGCACAGCACATGAATTATGCAATATTTTTTGATAACTAAAAGTAACCGTTAATATCTGCCTGAAAGAAGCTTGACCTGGGATTTTTATCTTTGGTTGCCAGAGGATACATTAAATCCTTTTTGGTGTTTGTTTGAATAATGGAATAGACAGTTTAGGTTGCTTAGCTGAACATAGAGCATATTTTTATCCTGAAAGGGCAATTAGAAATCCTCACTTTAAAACAAAGATAGAATTCCTCTTCTGCTTGGATTAGCACATTAATCAGCTAACAAACAAATATTTATTAAGTTCCTGCAATGGAACCTTTGACTCTCCTGTTTAATAACTCTTGACAAATTCTCTAATATCCTGTCAAAGAAAATATTTTCTCTAACAAATCATCTTAAAACGTATTTATTTTTCCATTTTATCTTTGGACTAACTAAATGTGTTTCATTTTTTACCCCACAGAGATGGGTTATTCAATTCTATGTCTCTTTCCAGTTCTAAGTTACACAGCCTTCGGTCAGCAAAACAGATTTATTTTTCCATGTTGAAAATGATAGACTCATAGGATAAGATCACATAGCCTAGTGGTTTCCAAATCTGATTTGTGCATCAAAATCACATGGGGAACTTCTCAATATATAGTCAAACGCTAGCTGATTTGTCATCAGTCAAGATTTCGTTTTGCAGACCACTGACTTCATTTTACAGACACAGAAATTGAAGGTAACACAATTTGTGGCAAAGTCGGCTGAGAGACCCCAAGTCTCCTTCCAGCTCACAGTCCTGTTTTCATTCTACTGAACCTTCCGTTACATGCAACAACTTCCAGGATTAAAGGGATAAATATCTCTCAGTGAAATTTTAAATGGATTTTTGGACATATCTCTTCTATTTGTTTCTCCTGGAATTCTGCTGTCTATGAGTACAATGGACGTCAAGTTCCTTAACAGCAAGAATCTTTATGAAAAGTGACCAACAGCACAAAAGCCTATACTGAGCGCTGTTCAGAACAAACTTCAGAGACCCAGTTTCATTCATTAGGAGTTTATTTACTCAGCATTTGCTGAAGGCTCACTCTGTGCATACTCTTTGCTAGGCTCTCTGGGGATAAAAGAATTTTAAATAGATGTGTTTCAAAGGAACTTGCAGTCTAATCGAAGAGAGAGGATCCAAACATACAAAAAGGTAACTTAACCAATTTGTGTAATAATAGCTCTTGTCTCGGGGTGTTTTAGTTAAAGTAGCTGCTGTAACCCAAAAACTCCCAAACGTGTAATAAAAATTCCTGATGGTTGGGTGGTTTTCCTCCAGGTAGTGACTCAGGGCTCCAGTCTCTTTCCATCTTTTAGCCCTCCCACCTTCAACACGTGGTTTCCATGACCATTGTGTTTTTTTCACATCAAATTGACAGAAGGGACACAGCAGCGGGGAATCACCTTCTTTGGGAGGTGAATCATCTTCTTTCTTTTCTTTCACATTCTACTGGCCAGAATTCAATCATATGGCCACACTTAACTGCAGGAGGTGAGATGCAATGTGCTGTCCTCCTGAAGAGAATACAGAAATAGAAGAGAAACTAATTAGTTACCCCACAAAGGGCTTTGGTTTTCTTATCAGTGAAAGAGATCCTTGTGAATGCCCTAACATTCTCTTCTAGGTAGGGCTTCCCTTGGGCCCCAGAGGACCTCATCTGGAGATCATCGTGGGTGAAAGAAAATCATTCTGGAGATGATCGTAGGTTAAAGGAAAGAGTTGTGCAAAGAGGAGGAAGGCACGCCACAGAGCAGGCACGGGGAGCCTAAGACCAGTGTTCAACTGGAAAGACAGGTGATGTGGAGAAATGGGACCAAGGCTACAGACGTTCGTTGGCATTGGCTTGTGGTGGCCTTGCATGCCAGGCTAAGGAATTTTACCAACATTTTAGGATAAAACCAAAACTCATTTGGACTTTATAAAGTTGGGCAAGGGCTTTTTAAGACCCAGCCTGTTTGCTGTTCTCTGGGCACTGTTGCGTTCCTAGCTTGACTCCCAGCTTTCTCGGAAGACAGCAGCAGTGAGGCTGGCAGCTGGAACACGTGTCTGTTCTCTCCGGCTACCCCAGGAGATTGTGTCTGCACCTGGCTGTTGTTGGACTCTGGGTGGGTTTTTGATGATTGGTTGACTGTGTTCTAAGATGGTTAGAGTCCATCAAGGTGCTTGCTTCATGGTTCTCTCCTCACTGAATCAGCTCTTAGGTGACCCTCTGTTTGGGATCTTCATTAACCACTAAGAAGCTCCCAGCTGAGTTTCCCATCCAACCTTGGTCATCTGCAGGGCCTGACAGCAGGCATTCTATGCCCTAATTTCCCCGGCCTCCTTTTCTTCTACTTTAATGTTTCTTTTCTTCTGATTTATTTTTAATACCTTACTACAGTATAAAATCTGATAAACCAATATTTGTAAATGCAATAAATAAAAGCAAACAAATGCTAGTATACCATCCTGAAGTCTGTTCTAATGAAGTACAATATGCATAAGTAAATACATAAAAATAATCTATATGGCTATTGAATCCAAAGCGAACACAGCAACTTTGCCAGCCTGTCTACTCATGATGTTTGTTTTCTGTTGGTGTTGTTGTTTGTTTTGAGACAGAGTCTCACTCTGTCACCCAGGCTGGAGTGCAGTGGCGTGATCTCAACTCACTGTAACCTCCACCCCCGTGGTTCAAGCAATTCCCCTGCCTCAGCCTCCCGAGTAACTGGGACAACAGGCGCACACCACTGCACCTGGCTAATTTTTTATATTTTTAGTAGAGACGGGATTTCACCATATTGGCAAGGCTGGTCTCGAACTCCTGACCTTGTGATCTGCCCGCCTCAGCCTCCCAAAGTGCTGGGATTACAGGTGTGAGCCACCGCGCCCGGCCTCCCATGTTGTTTTTTAATCCAAATGAACCAGTAGCTGAGTGGGAGCATGAGATTCCCTTCCTGGACTGTGTGTTGACTGCCCTCCTATGCATCCCTAGACTATGGAACCACAAGAGATGGAGGTCTTAAATGGGTTCCCCTTTGTGGCCAGGTAATAGGACCCAGCCCTACCAACAGAATTACCAGTAAGACACACACACACACACACACACACACACACAAATGTCTTCTTTTTTTGTGGGATGGGAAGGGGCAAAGAGAGGACCGTTTACAAAACAGATTAAGCACAGAAAAGCCTGTATTTTTTGTTGTTGTTGTTGTTGTTGTTTGTTTTTTTTTTTTTGAGATGGAGTCTTGCTCTGTCACCAGGCTGTAGTGCAGTGGCACCATCTCGGCTCACAGCATCCTCCACCGCCCGGGTTCAAGCCATTCCCCTGCCTCAGCCTCCTGAGTAGCTGGGACTATAGGCGTGCGCCACCACCCCCCGCTAATTTTTTTGTATTTTAGTAGAGATGGGGTTTCATCATGTTAGCCCAGATGGTCTTGATTTCCTGATCTTGTGATCCGCCCTCCTCGGCCTCCCGAAGTGCTGAAATTACAGGCATGAGCCAGTGCGCCCAGCCAGAAAAGACTGTTTTTGAAAATAATATCATAATAGGGAAGTTTTTCCCTGCCAGTGTCTGCACAGTCACTCTTGCTAATACGGTAACAAGACTTCTCCCTTTCCTTCCTGTCACTAGATCATGCAGACAATTAGGGAGTAGATATTTTCTGAGGATTCTTTTTGGCTCTTTCATGGGATCTTCATGGTCCTGACATGGGTGACCACCCAGAGATGAGTGTAAGAAGATGACACGACATCTCTGGCCAGATGGAATAGGGCTGGATGTACGCATGCACACTCACCTGTTATATTCAGTTTTCATGTGTATATTGCTTTCCTCTGATTATGCCAATAATGTATGCTTACTGTAAAAAAAAATGAAAAATTTAGAAAAGACAAAAACTATTCCTCACCCCATCTCCCAGAGACAAATTTTACTTAACACATCTCTTTCTTGCTTTTATATATATATACATATATCTCGTGACAATGCACTATAATTTCCTGCATGTATATGTACACACACACACACACACACACATATATGCAGGAGAGAGATTTATTACAAATATATGACATTATATATGTCTTTTGCCATCTGTTTTTTTTTTTTTTGTATTCAATACTATATCATGAGATTTTTGCCCATCTCACTGAAAGACCTTGAAGAACATGATTGGTAAAAGCTACTATAAGCTGAGTGTGGCGGTGCACGCCTGTAGACCCAGCTACTCAGGAGGCTGAGGCAGGAGAATGGCTTGAACCTGGGAGGCGGAGGTTGTGGTGAGCCGGGATCACACCACTGCGCTCCAGCCTGGACGACAAAGTGAGACTCCATCTCAAAAAAAAAAAAAAAAAGAAGCAGCTCATGTGGGTGGATGAAGATTCCACAGCCATCTCGTGTTGTCGACTGTTTCAGTCGTTTCTAGTTTTACGTGCAACAGGAGACAGCATCGTGTCAGTAGCTAAGCCTCTGCAGCACACCTAAAGAAAGCATATTCCTGGGTGCCCTGCTCTAATCCCCTTGGGGAAACGCTGAGGATGGATTTGATTTCAAATATTGTAAATCAGGCCAGGCGCAGTGGCTCATGCCTGTAATCCCAGCACTTTGGGAGGCTGAGGCAGGTGGATCACCTGAGATCAGGAGTTTGAGACCAGCCTGGCTAACATGGCGAAACCCTGTCTCTACTAAAAATATAAAAATTCCCCAGACGTGATGGTGTGCCCCTGTAGTTCCAGTTACTTAGGAGGCTGAGGCACGAGAATGAATCACTTAAACCCTGGAAGGTGGAGGTTGCCGTGAGCTGAGATCGTGCCACCGCATTCCAGCCTGAGCAACAGAGCAAAACCCTGACTCCAAAAAAAAGAAAAAGCCAGTGCCAGTATGGGTTTCTATGCACATATAGCAGCGAGCCCATTCTCTGTTAGGTAGCATCTACATATAATGGAATACTATTCAACCTTCGAAAGGAATGCCATTTGGATATAGTCTACACCATGATTGAGCCTTGAAAACATGCTAAGTGAAATGAGTCACATACAAAAGGAAACACATTATATGATTCCATTTATCTGAGATTCCTAGAGTAATCAAATTCAAAGAGATAGAAAGTAGAGCAGAGGTTACCAGGGGCTGCGGGGTTTTGGGGGAAAGGGGAATTATTGCTTAATGGGTACAGAGTTTGTGTTCAGAATGATGAAAAGGTTCTGGAGATCGATGGAGTGGGTGATGGTTGCACAACACCGTGAATGTGCTTACTGCCACTGGGTAGTACACTTGAAAATGGTTAAAATGGTAACTCTTATGTACACCTTACCACAATTTTTAGAAAGCCAAAATAAGGCAGAATTACAGCACAGGAGGGTAAATACTAAGGCTCCTTGTGTCTAAAGGCTTGGTCCTCCTCGTGGTTCCGGATGACGTCCTCCTCCTTGTGGGGGACACCCAGGGACTCTTCCCACCCTTCTGAACCTGGCCTTCTCATTCTCTGATTTTCATCCAGGCTCCCCCATTCCAGCACGGCCTCCATTTCCTCAGGTGTCTCTGTTCATAAGTTCACCCCCATCCTCTGAAAACTCCACCCCTTCTCAAAGGGCAGGCTCACCCAGGCTGGAGTGCAATGGCACAATCTCAGCTCTCTACAACCTCTGCCTCCTGGGTTCAAGCAATTCTCCTGCCTCAGCTTCCTAAGTAGTTGGGATTAAAGGCACCCGCCACCACGCCAGGCCAATTTTTTGTATTTTAGTAGAGACAGGGTTACACCGTGTTGGCCAGACTGGTCTTGAACTCCCGAGCTCAGGCAATCCATCTGCCTTGGCCTCCCAAAGTTCTGGGATTACAGGCTTGAGCCACCGTGCCCAGCGTCAGGGCCTTGATTCTTATCCTGAGTTTCCAGCTTCGGCCAGGTGCCCAGGGATGCTTGCTGTGGCTTGATCCAAAGGCCTCGGCAGGAGGAAGCAACACAGCTCTCTGGGGACCAGGGTGGGCAGCATCACCTAGTTGGGGTTTCCTTTTCACCATCTGCCAGGAGGGCTGCCGGCCGGCTGGGCTTTTCACTAGCTGATCTACTAAAACAAGCACATCTCCTAAACACAAATGTTAGTGATATTCTCTGGAGACACTAGAATTTAGATCCACACTGGGGAGTCCCTCCACTAGTCAGGCACCTGTTCTGTTCTTGAAGCCAGCGGGTCCCCAACCCTGGGCACAGGAGCCTTCAGTCTTTAATGTTCTCCTCCTGAGGCTGCTGGGATCACAGAAGGACCTCATTCCCCTTTAAAGTCAAACTTCCCTTTCCCGGCGTGTGGTTTCAAGACTTTGGAGCCCTTTCTTACAACAGGTGGGTAGGAGGGGGCTGACGGTTTCTTTTGTCACATAAACATAGAAACTTCAGCAACAGAGTCTGATTGTGTCAAAGCTGAGACCCAGATATGCTGGAATGTGGAGACAGAGATAGTCCTGAGAGGTAAGGGACGTTGGAGCAGCTATTGAGCCACACCCCTCATTTGCCAAAAGCTCCAAGGGGAAAAACTGGAATTCTGTCGAAAGCTTGGATTGTGAAACATGCAGATATGTCTTATGGGCTTAGCAGGCCCGGACAGATGTAGGGATATGGGCACAAGGTTCACGAATGTCTAACTCCCCACAGGCAAGGAAGGAAGAAGGCCAAAGGAGCCTCGCTCGCAGCAGGACGGGCCCTGGGCCCTGGATCTCTGGAAAGCTGTGGGTGATGTACCCCGACTCACCTCCATGGTGGAGCCCAGCAGTGCAGGAGGGAGGATACTTGTAAAGAATTAAATTAGAGTGATTTGACTGGAGGTGGGGGCAGTGGCATAAGGAGCCTGCTAAAAGGGCGAGTGAAAAGTTTTTATATGGGCTGGAGATCCCTAGAAGCCAGTAGGAGTTTTTATATGGGCTGGGAGATCCCTGGCAGTGGAGTGGGAGAGGAGAGAGCAGCAGGATGGCCAGAGCCGTAGGAAGCAGCTGGGTGTATGCCTATAATCCCAGCACTTTGGGAGGCTGAGGCAGGAGGACTGCTTGAGGTCAGGAGTTCCAGGCTGCAGTGAGCTATGATCACACCACTGCAATCCAGCCTGGGTGACACAGTGAGACGCTCTATTAAAAAAAAAAAAATCTGTAAGCGGTGAGACACACAAGGACTAATCCAGCACGCAGGCCTCAGCACACACCCCAGCCCGTACCTGGAAGGCCAGGTACGGGTGGCTGGACTAGGTGAGCAGCTGTATTAGAGGGACAGATGGCCTCTGTGGGAGCAGCGGAGGGTAGCAGGATGACCAGAGCTGCAGGAAGCAGCTGGGTTACGTGTGAGCAGCTCCCACCTGGGCAGCACCCGTCGCCCACGCACTGTCTTATCCTTGAGACGCAGGCCAAAAATGACTGCTTCTTTTCAGTGGCTACATTTTGAATCAGGTGATGCTTGATAAAAACTAAATATCCTGCTCTTCACCCAACCTGCCTTTTTCCTACCCAAACAAACAAAAGCAAAAATAAAACAAGAAGAGCGACGAGGCAGAGGAAAGACCGAATCCCATCGTACAAGAAGGGAGGCCCGGGTCTCCCCACAGCCACTTCTGTCACCCCAGGTCACTGCTGCCCGAACGCTGCCTTCAGCATCGCAGCCCAAGACGCTGTGTTCTTGACATTATATCACCGGCATCGTCGTGTCCTTTCTTTGGGAATAGAAAGCAATGTTCCTGCTCCTGCGTGAGTTTGAACAAACAGCCCAAGGGGAGAAACAATGAATTCTTAAAGGAGAAAAAGTCTATTTCTTGTCTCAAGCACCTGGAAGACACACTGGTTTCTGAGAACATCCTGTAAAATGTGCAGGCCGGATGTGGTGGTGTGCATCTATAATCCCAGCACTTTAGGAGGCTGAGGCAGGAGGATTGCTCGAGGTCAGGAGTCTGAGGCTGCAGTGAGCTATGATCACACCCATGCACTCCAGCCTGGGTGGCACAGTGAGACCTTGTCTCAAAAAAAAAAAAATCCTGTAAGCAGTGAGACAAACAAGGAGGAATCCAACACCCAGGCCTCAGCACACTCCCCGGCCTGCACACTCCCCAACCTCCTGCTCTTACTTCAGTGTCATAAGGTATGCCTTGGGCAGCCCTTGCCCAGACAGATAAAAAGCAGGTGCAACACGGTAACCTCAAGGGACCCAATGGCGCCCATGGTTTTCAAGAGAGGAAAGAACACAGAGAGCCTGACCTTTCCCAGAATTTCATATTCACTAGCCAAGCCGTGGCTTCCTTGCCAAATGTAGCTGGCACGAGGTTCCATCCACAAGCAGGCCTGGCTGAGCAGTGGGCAGCTTCCAGGAACTCCAGGGTGCAGTTAGAGTATTGACTCAACAGGTGCCCAGGCCAACACCAGCATGGGGCCTGAAGCTGCCTGCCCACTTCTCTCTCATCTCTCAACCCTGATTGACAGCCACACTCACAGCAAGATGGGTCAAAGTGTCATGGGACAAGTCACAAATGCAGTTGACATAGCCTGGGTCCATCCATTCCACTTGTCATGCACAGAAAGGTCCACTCTGTTCCACTGTCAAAGACCCCTGCCTGCTAATTGGGCTTAAGAGCGGGCAGGACGCACCTGTGCTTCAGCGGTGCAGCTCCCGTAATGGCTGGACTGCCACATGCTGGGATCTCAGTGAAGCTGCCCAGGTGTCCTAAACATGCTTTAGTCATCTTTCTAGAGAAGGTAGAGACTGTGGTTATAGTAACAGGAGAAGTATGAAACGGGAAAGTACCATGATGTCCCCAAGAACTGAACAGTGGCCTCGTGGACTATCACTACTGGCCATCACTACAGAACTTTTATTCACTGCTTCATTGTTTTAAAAATGTGTGTGTGTGTGCAAGGCCTTCGATCTTTCTGCTATGAGTCCCTCATCACTGACTTGGGGCCACAGACTTCGGGTAGACAGCTCAATGTCATGCTGGATTAGGGCATAGTTGAGGCTCAGTGCCTTGGTGTTTGGGCTGAGGACAGATGTAGCTTTCACTGAACTCTCTCCCAGTGCAGTTTTAGGTAGGGAGGATATAGAAGTGTCCCCAGAAAGGCTGAAGACACGCTTTTGGTTTTTTGTTTGTTTGTTTTTATTTGTTTGTTTTTTGAGACGGATCTTGCTCTGTTGCCCAGGCTGGAGTGCAGTGGTGCTATCTCTGCTCACTGCAACCTCCTCCTCCTGGGGTCAAGCAATTCTCTTGCCTCAGCCTCTGGAGCACACACACACGTTTTTAAAACAATGAAACAGTGAATAAAAGTTCTGTAGTGATGGCCAGTAGTGATAGTCCACGAGGCCACTGTTCAGTTCTTGGGGACATCCTGGTACTTTCCCGTTTCATACTTCTCCTGTTACTATAACCACAGTCTCTACCTTCTCTAGAAAGACGACTAAAGCATGTTTAGGACACCTGGGCAGCTTCACTGAGATCCCAGCATGTGGCAGTCCAGCCATTACGGGAGCTGCACCGCTGAAGCACAGGTGCGTCCTGCCCACTCTTAAGCCCAATTTGGAGGCAGGGGTCTTTGATGGTGGAACAGAGTGGACCCTTCTGTGCATGACAAGTGGAATGGATGTACCCAGGCTATGTCAACTGCATTTGTGACTTGTCCCATGACACTTTGACCCATCCTGCTGTGAGTGTGGCTGTCAGGCACGCACCATCATGCCTGGCTAATTTTTGTATTTTTACTAGAGACAAGGTTTCACCATGTTGGCCACGCTGGTCTGGAACTCTTGACATCAAGTGATCCTCCTGCCTCAGCCTCCCAAAGTGCTAGGATTACAGGCACGAGCCACTGCGCCCTGACCGAAGACATGTGTTAAAGAGAGATAGAGGGGAGAGCAGCTGCCATAGGGAATGAAAATGTGGAAGAAGAGAGGCTGTTTAAGAGGATTTTTTTTTTTTTGAGACAGAGTCTTGCTCTGTTGCTCAGGCTGGAGTGCAGTAGTGGGATCTCAGCTCACTGCAACCTCCTCCTCCTGGGTTCAAGCGATTCTCCTGCCTCAGCCTCCCAAGTAGCTGGGATTACAGGTACCTACCACCACACCCAGGTAATTTTTGTATTTTTAGTAGAGACAAGGTTTCACCATGTTGGTCAAGCTGGTCTCGAACTCCTGACCTCAAGTGGTCTGTGGCCTCAGCCTCCCACAGTGCTGGGATTCCAGGCGTGAATCCCCAAGCTTGGCCTGTTTAAGAGGATTTTGAAGGGGCTTTAGTGATTCCTTCTTCCATGTATCCAAGAAATCACCATCAAAAATCGAAAGATGCTTTGCTGTAACAAGGAGGTACACAAAGGGATAGCAACTACCTCTGCCTCCAGAGTCAGCAAAGACTTCGCTCAAGAACTGATCTAGAAGGATGGACGAGAATTTTCTAGAATAAAAAAGATGGGGCTGGGAGCGCTGACTCACACCTGTAATCTTAGCACTTTGGGAGGCTGAGGTGGACGGATCACAAGATTGAGACCATCCTGGCCAACATGGTGAAACCCCGTCTCTACTAAAATACAAAAATTAGCTGGGCATGGTGGCGTGTGCCTGTAATCCCAGCTACTCAGGAGGCTGAGGCAGGAGAATCACTTGAACCAGGGAGGCTGAGGCAGGAGAATTGCTTGAACCAGGGAGTCGGATGCTGCAATGAGCTGAGACCATGCCACTGCACTCCAGCTGGCGACAGAGCGAGACTCCTGTTCAAAAAGTAATAATAATAATAAGAGTGGGAAGGTTAGTGGGTCTTAAAAGCAAGCCCAGGACAGATGCTAGTGATGACATTTTCACTGGTCTGAAGGGACATGAGAAAAATAAAGGCCAGGTAGTAAGCTTTCCAAAAAGCTAAATGTATCCAATTGAAAGGAACTTAGGTTTGGGATGATGTACTGTCTACTTTTGGAATGTTGCTGTTTTTCTCTTACGAAATCAAGCTGAATATAGATAATATCATCTATATTACGGTTTACATTCTCTCTTACTTAGCCTAATAAAAACATCACGTTTCCCACATTTAAATAAAAATATTGACCTTTGAAATGCAAAGGCCTGAGGGCCACCATACTGCACTTCAGGCCAAGGTGCCTGAATGATGCAGGCTGCCCCGCTGGGCACCGGCCGTGGTGCCTGCGGAGAACTAGGAGGAAGCCAGGGCGTGTGGAAGATGGGACAGAGCAGTGGTTTAGGGTTAGATGGAGGACGGTCTTTCATAGGGAGCTTGGACTTCGTTCTTTAGGGGCAGTTAGGGGCTTACAAGTGAAGGAGAGAGCAGATTATAATTTACTGGAACCCAGTAAGATTAACTTTGGTTCCAGTAAAGCAGTGGACTGGAGAAGAAAGAGATGGGACAAAAAGACCAAGACCACTGATGCAATTTTCCAGGGATAAGACGAGGACGTTAATTATGACCAGTGGCAATGTGGACAAGGAAACCAAGCACGACTCGAGAGACTCCTTGGCCACAGACGTTTGTGTGATTAATGCTTTAAAGCACTGTCAACTCATATACACAACCAGTATACATATATTGTGTTATAAAACCAGTATGTCTGAGGAGGTCTCACAGCCTGAGTCTTAAAGACTGCAAATAGCTCATTATTCCTGTGGGCCCACAAATCCTAGTTCCTGAGCCAACTCAAACAGTTACGGGCCCTGAAGTTACCACCTGTCCTTAGTGTCACCTAAGAACATAGGCCTTTCGATCCACCGGCCAGGACAGGAATCTGACACTAGATTTAAGACCCTGGGGCGAGGGGAGGTCAGGCAATTTAAAAGAGCAGAATGGATTTGCAAGTATAGGTGAGAAACTGCAATGGACGTTTGGCCTCAGTGAGAGGGCTGCAATAGGGAATGGTGGAGACTGTGGCAAACTCAAGCTCATGTGCCCTACCTAAAGTGGTCAGCTGCCATTCTACATCAGCTACCTCTTGCCATACAGAAATGAAACCATATTTTTGAAATTTTGAACGAAGCTGGAAATCTGAATTTTTGTTGTCAGCTAATTCAAGTTTTCAAACATAACAGTAACAGTATGTGAGTTGAAATCAATTTTGTTGGCAAGCTGAATTTGTTCCACGGACCTCCAACCTTAGACCTTTGGCCCAGGGATTAGATAACTATTAGGCAAATCCACAAGACCTCACACCAGAAAGAGAAACATGAAGATAGGTCGTGATGTAGACGAGATGTGAATCATCCGTTAGAAGAAAGAAAAGAGTATGAGACACTTTTTAACTTACAACGAATAAATCACTATTCATAATTCTCCACTTCCGTTTCCAGAGGATGGAATAATGGGCTTTGGAAAATACACAGCACTTGTGACCATGAAGCAATGCCACTGCCATTGCCACATTTGTCTGTGAATTTACCTATTCTAGGTGCATCATATGAGTGGAAACATAAAATATTTGTCCTTTTGCATCTGGCTTCTTTAAGTTAGGATACTGTTTTCAAGGTCCATCCAAGTTGGAGCAGGTATCTGTACTTCATTCCTTTTTAAGGCTGAATGATGTTCCACTGCATGGGTAGACCACATTTTGCTTACCTATTCATCTATGAATGGACGTTTGCGTTGCTTCTCCTTCGGCTATTGTGAATAATGGGGCAACGAACACCGGTGTGGGAAGGATACTTTCTTCGCCCTGTTCATGCTTGAAACCTCAGAATCATGAACTCCTTACGAGGCTACACAGTGCAGTTACTCACGTTATAGAGGAAGGAACAAAGGCCCAGAAACACCAAACCTCTCACCAGTGGCAGCCCTGAAAGAAGGCACCAAGGCCATGTGATTTAAAACTTGGGTTCACCATTTGGTTGAATCTTGGTGAAATGAATGCACCATTTTCGACAATCCATGTTCAGCACATTTTGTGGCAGGTAGGAGTCATATGACTGAAACAACATAATTTACTTTTACTGGTTGTCCGGTATTTGTCAAACCAATGGCCTAGTTATCTATTGTTTTATATCAAAGTACCCTAAAATTAGCATAGAACAGCAACTATTTTGTTATGCTCAACAACGCTTTAATCAGGAATTTGGGTCAGGAACAGTGAGAATTCCTTATCTCTGTGACATGAGAGGAGGAATCCTCACTGTTCCTGGTTGAATGTCTTATCACAATGGCATTCTTATCACAATGAGCTGAATCTCAGCAAGGGAAACTTAAATGGCTGGAAGCAACTTGAACAGCTGGCACTGGAAGTACCTGGAGGTGTCTTTACTCATATGTCTCATGCCTGCATCAGGATGCCTCAAAGCCTGGCCCAGCTTGGACAGTTGATCATGCACCCACAACCGACCTTTCCAGGTAATACTGAGCTTCCACACAGCATGGTGGAATCAGGGTACTCACACTTCTTACTTGGCAGCTCAAGGCTCTGAAAATGAGGATTTGTGTCAACAAGGCAAAAATAGCATGATTTTTTATGACCTAGCCTCGGCAATCACGTGGCATCTTTCTCACTCTGTTAGTCAAAGATAAACATGCTTGCCCATTTTCAAGAGGAGGGAGCATAAACCCCACCTCTTATGAGGAAAGTATTAAAGAACTTGTGACTGTAATTTAAAACCATAACATTTGGTGACTATTGTCCCCTTAAAGTGGCCCTGTTGGGATGCCCTCTTTTGGAAAGCCATCTGCGGAACATCCTTTGGACTTACTGGTGGTGGTGAGTCTTCACCTGTAAAGATAGAGCTGGCTTGGGAGAACTCCAGTGATGAAGGGAAATGGATCTCTGGACATTCGTGAATCACTTAGTGGAATACCAGTATGTGCTGGGCACTAGGGAGAGGTACAGCAATATGAGGCTCAATTTTTAGTTAAAACCAAACAAACCTGAAGGGTGATTCCAGAAACTAACCAGATTGTCTTCTATGTCTAGTGATCAAATACGAGACTTTCCAAAGTACCACCTTAAGCAAAATCTATATCTTGAGCAATAGCTGTGCCTTCACCCTACCCCAGACCACTTCTGTGAAAGGCGTCCATCTTGTGGGTAGGTAAGTTCTGGTGTGTTTGTTAAAAACGGTATCTCCCACGATTATGTAAATCATAATCTTCAGGGAGGCAGCACGTTAACTGGACAAGAAGAATGTGATTCTGTGTGTTTTCTTCTGGGTTAATCCAAATGGAGCTGCATAACAGGAAACGTGGACTGCATGTTCTTTTACTCAGGCAAATCACACCAGATCTTTGATCAGATCTCATGCTAAGGGTTGCACAGGCTCCCCGAACGTGGCCTCGGGACTCTTGTGCTTCAGGTAAGAATGCCTGTCCCGCCAACATTGGCCCTGGTGTCCTCACCTCGTGTCTATTTGGAGCTCTGTCCTAGAGGGCTGTCGGGTTACAAAGACAACAGCAGTCCTCTGTGAAAAGTTCCCAATCTTTCCTGTGGAAACAGACAATTTGTGTCTGTGCTGTGTGATCCAACTTTTTACATTAGCCCACAGTAGAATTTTAGCAGTGCTCAGGTTGAAGAGGCTAATTTCTACCTCCAAAACTAAGTGATACCCCAGAAGACAGGCCAGTGGGCAGAGTATACAGGGATGGTAAACCCACACTTCCTGCCCCACCCTGAAAGCATGTGTCATCCCTGTGCTTTTCAAGGGAGCCCAAACTACCTCACACCTTATACCTGACTGGTTCAGAGATCCACCTCTTCAGAACTGTTTAATTTGGCTACCTCTTCAACCACACCAACTAGGACCCCTATCTCTTCCTCACTCTTAAAAGTCATGCAGTGATCCAACCAGTGTTCTGGGCATTATCCTTAAGTGAAATAGGAGTCCCAGAAAACAAACAACTGGCAGTGTCAAGACATGCCCTTTTCTAAGATGGCGATCTAGCCAGCATGTTAGCCTGCGCCCTTGACCTGTCATGGTACCTCTAGAAAAAGGACTATTGCTGTGATAAGAGCACTGGGCTAAGAATAGAGTCCTGGCCTGGCCTTACTGCACGACAGTCTCATCTGAACAGTCAATGAAAATTGATGTGGAAGGCCGGGCGCGGTGGCTCACACCTGTAATCCCAGCACTTGGGAGGCTGAGGCAGGTGGATTACCTGAGATCAGGAGTTCGAGACCAGCCTGGCCAACATGGTGAGACTCCGTCTGTAGTAAAAATACAAAAATTAACCGGGCATGACAGCATGTGCCTGTAATCCCAGCTACTCGGGAGGCTGAGGCAGGAGAAATTCTTGAACCCAGGAGGTAGAGGTTCAAGTGAGCCGAGACCATGCTATTGCACTCCAGCCTGGGCAACAAGAGTGAAATTCCATCTCAAAGAAAAAAAAAAAAAGAAAATGGATGTCATGACACGTCAATGAAATGTGTGTTCATCTGAACACACGATAAGAATTGATGTGAATATACATCAGTGAAACGGCAATCATAACACGGACTTCACACGGTTGCTTTTAAAGTCCTTTGTAAACTTTGGTGCATTCTACAAGTGTTTTTTAAATCTATAAAATCGTTTATTTAAGGAAAGCATTAGCAAAATTTTCTAAGGAAAAAAACAAGACAAAACCCCCCAAAAGCTGTTTTTACAATTTAAACCTTCCCAAAGAATAGGATAGTTGTGATTCTCATAGGCCTACCAACCTCTGTATATCAGAATCAGCAAGTTTCTCTCTAAAATACTTAAGTACAGAGGCTAATTCATAAGGATTTTATTTATTTCTTATTTATTTATTTATTTATTTTTGCAACAAAGTCTCACTCGGTCACCCAGGCTGCAGTGCAGTGGCACAATCTCAGCTCACTGCAACCTCTGCTTCCCAGGCTCAAGAGATCCTCCCACCTCAGCCTCTGCATGTCACCACACCCAGCTCATGCTTCAATTTTTTGTAAAGGTCTCATACTATTGCTTAGCCTGGTCTTGAACGCCTGGGCTCAAGCAATCCTCTTGCCTCAGCCTCCCAGACTGCTGGGATTACAGGCATGAGCTACCACACCTGGCCAGAGTTAGCAGTAGATGAGATTTATATATTATGCAGCTGCCTAGGAGCTGGCTCAGGTGTTATCTTGCAATGAGTACTCAAGGCTGCCTTGAGAATTGGACAGAAAGCACAGGCACAGACATAGTGATGTGTGGAGTACACTGGGTAAACAATCTGGTAAGTTAGTTTATTCTGAGTCAGGTGAATCTGTGACATGGTTTAGAAGATACTAGGCAAACTATTTTTTAATTTTTAAAAACTGCATAATAATATGGATAAAACCAGCCTACTCGAAACCACTAAAGAAATACAAATACTTTCTTAAGTTAGAAGGATCATCTATTTCCTTGAATATAAAATAAAACATTAAATATAAAAAACGTTTAAAATTAAATTCAGTTATTACACAATGTTCTTATGCATATTTTTCCTGGCAGGTAAGGTGAGGTAAAAAGTTCATTTGAACTTAGACTTGAGTTCAGGTTTTAGTTCCAGCCGTGATCAAGTGTGTGTACTTTGGCAAATGATTTAACTTTTTAGAGCTTTACATCCTCTGATGTATGTAAAATAGCTTTAATTGTGAAGTGGTTAAATGAGATGGCATTTGTTAAGGTCAGAACCGACTACATATTTTGTCTAGCCCAGTGCAATATAAAACACAGGCCACTTATTCAAAACGCAGGAAAAATCTTTTCCTTCTCCAGTGGTCACCGTCTCCACCTGTCTGGGTGTTTTAGTGACAAGCTCTCTTAGACACAGATAGATTCATCATGAGGCAGGAGAGTGAAGACCCTAGCACTCTCCCCATACCCACAGAACGGGGGTGTAAGGCCCGTCGCCTCGCCAGGAGGCCGGACACACCCACCTCTGCACTCGGCACACCCACCTCTGCACAGGGCACCTACCTCTGAGCACATGTTCCCCTGAAAGGATCCGGCTGATGCAACCCTAGCCGGATCTCGTATTAGAAAAACCCACCTGACAATCTACCCACCAATAGCACCCCGCCCCTTCTCCATCCCGCTCCTCTGCAACCAATTAGAACACTCAGCCACTCCTCCTTCCCTAAAGCTATAAAAACCCCACGTCCCAGGACGTCAGCGAGACTTCTCTGGCCCCTTTCCCCGGGACCATAGAACCTCGCCCGGGAGCTGAATAAACTGGAATTTAATTTTTCTTATACTGGCCTCAGTTTCCTCATTTTAAACTCGGCAATAAGCCTTACAAGGGGAGCACAGCCAAGAACCCAGCCCAGGGAGGCGGGAGGCAGGACCCAGTGCGTAGAGGAGCCATGCTTTCCTCCCCATTGGGCCCCACTGGTCCCCTGCTGGTGAAGCCAGCCCTGGGCAATGAATGTCCTTATTTGAGGGCTCCTGGCATTCAGACACAGAGATTGAAATGTTAATTCAGTCTCTCTCACTCACCAAAGGACTTTGTGAAGATTACAAGAGATCATATGCTGAAATGTCCTTTGCAAATTGTAAAGCGCTCAACAGTGTAAACTATTGTCTTTTAAAATCAAAGTTTGTCTGAAATGGATAGCATTTCGTTTTCTGCTTAGCAAAGTAGTGATGGAGAAGGTTTGTAGTAAAAGAAAGCTGCGCGTTTATTTTACAGATATCTCTTTATAAAGTCTTCCGTGACAGAGAATGAAAAACACCTATTTTCCTTTTTCTTTCTTTTTTGATCTTTTTTTTTAACTTTTATTTTAGGTTCAGGGGTACGTGTGCAAGTTTGTCATATAGGTAAACTCATGTCACAGGAGTTTATTGTACAAATTATTTCATCACCCAGGTCCTAGGCTTAGTACCCAATATTTTTCCTGATCCTCTCCCTATTCCCAACCTCCAAACCCCAGTATCTGTTGTTCCCCTCTTTGTGCCCTTGTGTTCTCATCATTTAGCTCCCACTTATAAGTGAGAACATGCAGTATTTGGTCTTCTGTTCCTGAGTTAGTTTGCTAAGGATAATGGTCTCTAGCTCCATCCATGTCCCCACAAAAGACACAATCTCGTTTTTTGTGGCTGTGATACGGCTCTGATGAGTGGAGGCACACCAGGGTTCTTGGTCCTCATGCCAGTTTAGATAAAAGGACACGTACACACGCAGAGTGGTTTTAAGGCGTGGAGAGTTTAATAGGCAAGATAGAAGGGGGAAGAAAGAAGGAAGAAGCTCCCCTGTACAGTAACAGAGGCAGGGGCGCTACAAAGCCGTGAGAAGGAACCCTCAGTGGGGCGGAAACCAGTCAGGTATACGTAGAGACTGGAGGAGGCAGTGTCTGATTTGCATAGGGCACAGGGGATTGGTTTGAGCAGGCATGTCATTCACGTAGACAGTGAAAAAGCTGACCCTCCCACCCTAGCCTTTTATTATGCAAATGTAGGGTGCCATGATGTTCTACTCACGTGGGGGTGGCCATGTTGCCAGGCACATGTTGGGGCAAGGGCAAGAAGGGCTCGGGAATCACCATGTTTTGGGTGGACCCAGTTTCTAATGGCCGGGATTTGCATATCACGAATTGCCAGCCGGGGCTTTCCAGCTAGACAAGAAACGTCTTTAAAAATGAAAACTTTCCAAGGACCCCTTTTCCTCTCTATCTGCCTAAACTAATTTCTTAATAACTAACTCTTACAACAGCTGCATAGTATTCCATGGTGTATATGTACCTCATGTCCTTTATCCAATCTGCCACTGATGGGCATTTAGGTTGATTCCGTGTCTTTGCTATGGTGAAAAGTGTTGTTATAAACATTCATGTGCATGTGTCTTTATGGCAGAATAATGTATATTCTTCTGGGTATATACCCAGTAATGGGATTGCTGTGTCAAATAGTAGTTCTGTTTTTAGCAGTTTTTTGAGGAATCGCCACGCTGCTTTCCACATGGCTGAACAATTTATACTCCCACCAACACTGTACAAGCATTCCTTTTTCTCTGTGACCTTGCCAGCATCTGTTATTTTTCAAATTTTTAATAATCGCCATTCTGACTGGTGTGAGATGGTATCTCATTGCGATTTTGTTTTGCATTTCTCTGATGATTAGTGATGTTGAGCTTTCTTTCATATGCTTGTTGGCTGCATGTACGTCTTCTTTTGAGAATTGTTTGTTCACATCCTTTGTCCACTTTTTAATGGGGTTGTTTTTTTTGCTTGAAATTTTTGCTTAAGTTCCTTATAGATGCTGAATATTCAACCTTTGTCACATGTGTGACATGACATGAGAAAATATTTGCAAATATTTTCTCCCATTCTGTAGGTTGTCTGTTTACTTTGTTGAGTTTATTTTGCTGTGCAGAAGTGCTTACGTTTAATTAGATCCCATTTGTACATTTTTGCTTTGGTTGCCATTGCTTTTGGTGTTTTTGTCATAAAATCTTTACCCTTTCCTATGTCCGGAATGGTATTTCCTAGGTTGTCTTCCAGGGTTTTTATAGTTTTGGGTTTTACATTTAAGTCTTTAATCCATTTTTAGTTGATTTTTGTGTATGGCTTAAGGAAGGGGCCCAGTTTCACGTGGCTGGCCAGGTTTCCCAGCACCGTTAGAAACAGAATACAAAGTCTTTTCCATTGCTTGTTTCCGTCAGCTTTGCCGAAGATCAGATGGTTGTAGGGAAAAACACTCATTTTGATCTTTTCCTCTGCCCTCAGGTCTCTCCTATGAGGATGCTCAGTCCGTAATGCAGTCACTGATAATATCTCTGGCATCATAAAATTCTTTTAACTTCTCATCAGCAATCTTATTGATAAGATAACCCTATCAGTAATAAAATTACTGATAATAAAATGAATCTTATTATCTTACTATCTTTTTTGTTTGTTTTGCTTTTGGTTTTTGGAGACAGAGTCTCACTCTGTCACGCAGGCTGGACTATAATGGCACAGTCTCTGCTCACTGAAACCTCCGCCTCCCCTGTTCAAGCAATTCTCATGCCTCAGCCTCCCGAGTAGCTGGGATCACAGATGTGCACCACCACACCGACTAAGTTTTGTATCTTTACTAGAGACAGGGTTTTGCCCTGTTGGGTAGGCTGGTCTCAAACTCCTGGTCTCAAACGATCCTCCCGCCTCAGCCTCCCAATATCTTGTTATTAATAAAGTGTCCTTCATTGAAGATGGGTTCTCTGAATTATGAAGATGGCTTTCTGTTATGCAAGTTTGGGTATGAGTGGAACTGCTCAGAACAAAGAAAGAGGCTGAACACACTGGCCCAGCCTTGCTCTCCCTTCCCTTCTCCTTCTCCTGGGCAGTGTCCAGGGTTCAGTGGCAGAGCTAAACAACTATTTAGAGAATATGAATTTGAAGGGACATCAAGTTATTAGCCTACCTCAGGCACCCGCATGTCTTGGTTAGCCTTACCTGATGGTTGGCACCAAGGGCAAACAAACAAAATTCTTAGAATTTTAGAGCTGGGATGAATCTTAGACTTTAATTAAATTAGCTCAAATGACACTGCTGATTATTGGCAGAACCATGCCTGAGCCAGGGTCTCTGAATTCCTATTCCAGTGCCTTCTTCGTGATAATTTGCTACCATTAGTTGTGTGACCTTGGACAAGTCACTTCACTTCTCTAAGCTTCAGTTTCCCCATCTGTAAATGGATAAAATGATCCATCTTGCAGTATTGTGATGAAGAATGAAAGTATGTAAGGCACATGGAATAGACCAGAATAGAAAAGAGTAGAATAATGCTATGGAGTGGATATTTATGTCCTCCCTACATTCATATGTTGAAATCGTAACCCTCCATGTTACCACATCTAGAGGTGAAGCCTCTGGGAAGTGGCTCAGTCTCGGCAGCAGAGCCTCATGAATGGGATTAGTGCCTTTATCAAAGAGTCCTTAAAGAGACCCCTTGTCCCTTTGCCATGTGAGGACACAGCTAGAAGCTGCCATCTGTGAACCAGGAAGGAGGTCCTCACCAGACACTGAGTCTGCCAGCATCTTGATCTTGGACTTCCCAGCCTCCAAAACTGTGAGAATACACTTCTATTTTCTATAAGCCACTCAGTTTACAGCATTTTATTATAATAGCCCAAATGGATTAAGACAAATAGTATAATCTGGAGCATGGGTTAGGATTCAGTAAAAAGTGCTGAGAGTGATGACTGATATTATGGTAAGAGATGTCATCTAACTCTCCAGCCGGAGACCAATATAATTCATCTCCATCTTACTTGAATGAAAAATCATGATTTTTCTCCTACTTATCTTTATATATGTATATGTATATCAATCATATATATGCTATGTATATCAATCATACTTACGTTTTTAAAAGCCTGTGAAGACACCAGTTAGAAGCTAAACAGAAAGGAAATGGAGACCAAAAAAAAAAAAAACAAAAACTTGAGGCCAAGTGCAATGGCTCACGCTTGTCATCCCAACACTTTGGAAGGCTGAGGAGAGTGGATCGCTTGAGTTCAGGAGTTCCAGACCAGTCTGGGCAACATGGCAAAACCCTGCCTTTCAAAAACAAACAAAACAAAAATAGCCAGGTGTGGTGAAGCACACCTGTAGTCCCAGGGACCCAGGTGGCTGAGCTGGAAGGATCACGTGAGCCCAGAAAGGCTGAGGCTGCGGTGAGTCGTGATCACACCACTCCCCTCTAGCCACGACAACAGAGTGAGACTCTGTCTCCCAAAAAAAAAAAAAGGAAAAGAAAAAACTTGAAATCCAACTTCCAATCCATGTTGAGGTTGATTAACAAACAGTAAGTAGCTTCCTTTCAGAGTACTTCATTTTTCCACGTGCAGAGCCAGGGAGATCATTCTGTTATTTAATGTGCTAGTGAGCTCTAAATGTATGTGGTTTTAAAATGGCTTCTGAAGAACTCACACGCATTTCAGGTCAGTTTTTACAGGCTCTCCTTTTATGTGTGTCTTGCCATATTCCCTGTTGAAGGAAAAACTGTGTCCACAGTGATGACGCCAGAGGCGCCCCATGCAGATAACGGTCTGCGCCTCCTGTGGTCAGTCAGGTGGTCTCAGCAAACTCATTTGAGGTGTCTATTATTCAACTTGTTTTTGTTGTTGTTCTTTTGGGGTGTTTTTTTTTTTTTTTTTGAGACAGGGTCTTGCTCTGCTGCCAAGGCTAAAGTGTAATGGCATGATTACAGCTCACTGCAGCCTCGACCTCCCAGGCTTAAGCGATCCTCTCACCTCAGCCCCACAAAGTGCTGGAATTACACGCGTGAGCCACCATCCCTGGCTCATTCTTCAAGTTTATTACAAAAATATGCTGATGTGACTTGTATTATCTCCTGTGCTGTGGTGGTTTAATGGCCCTTCCTTTAAGAGGTGGAGCTTAGTTCCCCGACCCCATTGATTTTGGGCTGGACTTAGCTATTAGAATGCAGCAGAGGTCCTGTTCTCCTGCTCTGCTAATTGCTCCCCCTGTTGTCGTCCCCATTTCCATTAAGGGCAACTCATCCTCTTCCCACTGTCTCTCATACACGATATCCATTTTGTCTTCAAATCTTGTCAGTTCTACCTTTAAAATATATCTAGAGCCATTTCTCACCATGACCTGTGCTACCAGCCTAGTCCCAGCCAGCTTCCAACCTCAGCTGGATTTTGCAATAGCATCTAAGGGTTTTCGACCCTTGCCTCTACAGGCGGTACCCAACACGGCAGTCAGAGTGATCCCATAACGTGTGAATCAGATTTTGCCACATCCGTTCTTATGTTTCAGCCAAGTGAAGCCAAAGTTCTTACAAAGGCCTGGTAGACTTTGTGGTGACCCCATTCGGTTCCCAGGCATGTCTTTGAGCTCATTTCATCCTCTTCTCTTGCCTGGTCCTTGTGGGTCCTGCTTGTTCCTTAAACGTCCAGTTACACGCCTGGCTTCAGGTTTGCACCCGCCCTTACCCGCCTCACATATACGCAGATGGCTCGCTTCCTCTTCAGATCTTGGTCCAAATGTCAACTCCTCTGGAAGGTCTTTTCTTACCATCCTATTGAAAATGTTACTCTTTCCCTTCATATTGTCTTTTTAATAGTATTTTTACTGTGGAAAAATATATGTAATGTAGAATTGACCATTTTAACCATTTCTAAGTGTCAATTTAATGGCACTAAGGACATTCGCAATGTTGTATCGTCTCTATTTCCATTTTACAAGATAATCCAATTTGCTTTCAAATTCTGCCAGTTCTACCTTTCGTGTATATCCAGGATCATTTCTGGTTGAGTTTGCTGAGACCAGCTGAGTGACGCTCACCTTCACAAATTGGAACTCCACTTCATCGCCACGTCCATGGCCTCTTACCCACCCTATTGGTGAGGGAGGGATTCCTGCCCTGGGGTTACCGAATGGCCAAGCACTTGACATGTGACACTGGAAAGGTGAGATCAGCAGCAATTCATCAGTCACGTGTAGTCACATCCTGGAGGAAAAAGCCTGGACTTTAAAAAGTCACACAAGGACTCCCGTCTGTAAACACAGTGAAGATCAAGGGGCTGTGGGGGCTTTGGAAGTTAGGTCATTCAAGGTCCTCTTGATTCCACTGGCTATCAAGGCAGCACCTAATACTGTGCCTTAATTTTAGGCCTTACACCAAAACCATTCCCTATTTGCTTCCTACGTTTTGTTTTTTCTTTTTCGCACTTATCACCACATTTTACCTATTCCCTTATCATCCACCTGCTCCCACTAAAAGTCCATCAAGGAAGGAATTTCTATTTGTGTTATTTGCTGCTGTATCTTCAGTGCCCAGAGCAGTACCTAGCACATAGGAGACATACAATAAATATATGTTGAATTAATCAACCGTAATATTCATTTCCTACTTTGTCATTTCCTTCTGAAGAATGTAAATAATCCCCTTTTCTTACTTTTAAGTATCTGTCCATTCTTACGAATCATCAAGAATTAGGTTTCAGCAACTGATAAAATATTGCTTCTAAAAGTAAATTGGGTAGAATTTTAAGCTGCTTACTAAAATTTTTGGAACTAATTATGTCTGAAGCTAAGGTGAAAGTTAAAGCTGGTGTTTTAGTATCTGTTTTTATTCAAAGACCTTAAGTTTAAAAAAAAAAAAAAAGGACTCCCCAAGAGACAGGTGAGATGTGCTGTTTGATGGTTGTCAACAGCAAGTGTCTTATCCGGGTCAGAGTGAGTTACACAGTAATACAGCCCAGTGTTACCTGTCTCAGCATATCACATCTGTAGCCAGCTGACCTCACCATCTCTCAAGCTTACGGAACTGACACTATTTACTCCAGGAAGAAGTCTTAAAAATTTGAAGTGGAGATTGGAATTTTATTTTCAAAGCCTATTTAAAAACGAACTTTAAAAAAGTAACTGTCAAACATGAGAGGATGTATTACCAACCGGCCAAATACAAATGATGATTCTGCCAATTCTCTGACTTATTCTGCAGAGATGCCTGCAAGGGGCTGGCCAAGGACTGAGCCCAGAGCCTGGATTCTAGACCTTCATTTACCAGCCACAGATTTCATGACCTGGGGCCAGCCATACAGCCTTTTGGTATTTCAGTTTGTTCATCCTTGCAATGGGGCAATCATACCTACCTTACTTGTATTTTATAAGGTGTTATTAAATGTAATTAAATAGTAGATGTGAAGGTGCACTGGATGTCAAGGGAGCCTGGTTGCTACCAGGCCATCATACAAGAGACCTTTTATTATTACCATTCCACACTCTTCAGAGGCCTATTTCACAACTTCCCCTTCCCCCTCAAAGCTCCAGCACCTCCTCTCCTTTCGTTACCTGGAGCTACTGCCCTCGCTTCCTATTTCGCAGGGACTACTGAGGCAGTCAGAAAAGAACTTCCCAGATGCGCCCACGCCAGCCACCCCAGCATCTGAACCCGCACACTCTGTCCTCCGGATGCGCTTATCTAGAACCCGTTTCTAGTTTCATTGGGTTTTTTTTCCCCCCATTGTTTTTCAATTTTGATTTCTGCTCTAATCTGTAACCTGGACTTATTTGCTCTTCTTTGTCTAAGCTTAAGGTAGAAGCTTAAATAATTTTCGGATCATTCTTCTTTTCCACTTCAGCACTATATATTTCTTCTATGCACTACTTCAGCTGCTTCTTACAGATTTTAATCTGTGATGTTTTTATTGTCATTCAGTTCAGAGTATTTAAAAAATTTTCCAGGTGATTCCTTCTTTGGCTCTTGGGTTATTTAGGAGTGAGTTGTTTGATTTCTAAATATTGAGGGATTTCTCATATATCTCCTAATTGCTAATTTCTGATTTAAATTCAGATATTTGGTCAGAGAATATATTTTGTATAATTTCAATTATTTTAAATTTATTGAGACTTGTTTTATGGCCCAGTATATGTTCTACTTAGTGAATATTCAATGTACATTCAAAAAGAATATATTTTCTGCTGTTGTTAGGTGGAGTATTCCATAAATGTCAATTAAGACAAGGTGGTTGGCTGATAGAGTTATTCAAGTCTCCTATGTCCATACTGATTTTCTGTCTGCTTGTTGTTATATGTAAAATTTCAGTGCCACAAAAGAAATAGCACTTGGATATACATTCTCTCAGCAAGGCAATTTACTTCTATAGAAGAGTACGTCTCACAGGCGGAGCAATGGCAAGCACACACCTGAACAGGGGAGGGGAAGAGGTTCTTATCCCTGATGCAGCCCCTAGTGCTGTGTCATTCCCCTATTGGCAAGGGTTAGACTGCACAGTCAAAGCTAATTCCGATTGGCTGTTTTAAAGAGAGCAGGGGGATGAGCCAGAGTGGCAGGGTGAGTGGTTTGGCAGGAAAAACAGTTATGGCAGAGCAGGTGCCCAGGGGTGACTCAGGTCAAAGCAGACGACCGGAGCAGGTGACTGAAGCTGGTGATCGAGATGAGTCAGGACAGAATAGGTGACTCGGGGAGCCGATGTGAACTACTGATTAGAATTAGTGGAAAAGGTTGTTTACTGAAACTACAAGGAATGTAAACTTTTCTTTTTTGGAAGTTAAACTTTAAAATGGAGGACAAAGAACTGAGCATACTGAACAATATCCAACATTGTTCTAAGGTTATCAAGAGGCGTGTTGGAATCTCTGGCTGTAACTGACAGCTTATTTATTCATCTTTTCAGTTCCGTCCATTTTTGCCTCATCTATGTTGAAACTCTGTTATTAGATGTCTATACAGATAAGGTTATTTATTGTCTTTTTTAATAATTGATGTATTTATCATTATAAGATATTTCTCTTTATATCCCTGGAAAGATTCCTTATCCTGAAGTCTATTTTGTATAAATTAATGTGGTCACTTCAGATTTTCTATGATTAGCTTTTGCTTGATATGTCCTTTTTCATCTGTTTACTTTTAACCTATGTCTATCTTCATATGTATGAATTTGTTTTTATAGTGTAATTTTTAATTGACAAATAATAGTTGTACATATCTATGGGGTACAATGTGGTATTTTGATACATGTATACATTATGAAATGATCAAACCAGGCTAAACAGCATACCTATCACCTCAAATATTTTTATTTTTAAAATCCATTTCTTATAAATTTCATATATCTGGATATTGCTTTTTGGTCTTTGTCATTTTATTGGAGAGCTAAGGTTATTTATATCTAATGTCATTGTTGATACGGTTGAGTTTAGGTCTACCAACTTAATATTTGTTCTATCTGTTCTTTGTTTTTCCTTTTTTCTTCTTCTGGATTAATATATCTTTTAGTATATTTTCCATTTGTTATTATTTATACCTCTGAGTTTTTTAGTAGTTGCTCTAGGGTATATCATAATATTCTATTACTTCCTGTAAAAGGTGAGAAACTTACAATAGTATACTTTCATTTTCTGCTTCTTGTCCTTTGGATTATTATTGTTATACATTTTATTTCTATACATATTATAAAACTAACGATATATTGTTATTGTTTTAAGCAATTTATTTTAATAAAAATTTGAAAACTAGAAAAAAGTTTTTTTATGATTACGTATGTGTTTACCACTTCTGGCACTTTTCTCTTTTTTCTTTTCTTTTTTTTTTTTTTGAGATGGGGTTTCACCACATTGGTCAAACTGGTCTTGAACTCCTGACCTCAGATAATCCACCCACCTCGGCCTCCCAAAGTGCTGGGATTACAGGCGCATAAGCCACCACGACCGGCCTCTTTTTTCTTTTCTATGGATCCAAGTTACCATCTGGCATCATTTTCCTTTAGCTTAAAAAAAAGGATCTTTGAATACTTCCTGCAGTACAACTCTTCTGTCAACAAATTCTCTCGTCTCAGCCTCTCAAGTAGCTGGGATTACAGGGGTGCGCCACCACACCCGGTTGATTTTTGTGTTTTTGTAGAGATGGCATTTCACCATGTTGGCCAGGCTGGTCTCCAACTCCTGATCTGCCCACCTGGGCCTCCCAAAGTGCTGGGATTACAGGCATGAGCCACCGTGCCCGGCTGATTTTATTCTTTCTTATGACTGAATAGTATTCCATTGTATATACATACAGATCACATTTTCTTTATCCAGTCTTGCAATGATGGAGGCCAAGGTAGGTTCCATATCTTTGCTACTGCGAATACTGCTGTGAATAGTGCTGCGATTCGTAAATGTACAAGTGCAGGTGTCTTTTTTATATCATAATTTATTTGCCTTTGGCTTGATACCCAGTAGTGAGATTGCTGGATGGAATGGTAGATCTATATTTAGTCCTTTGAGAGATCTCCATACTGTTTTTCATAAAAGTTGTACTAATTTGTATTCCCTGCAAACGTATAAGCATTCCCTTTCTCCTCATACTCACCAACATCTGTTATTTTTTGACTTTTTAACAGCCCTTCTGATTGGTGTAAGATGATATTTCATTATGGTTTTAATTTGCACTTCTCTGTTGACTAGTGAACTTGGGCACATTTTCATATGTTTGTTGGCCATTTTTGCACGTCTTCTTTTGAAAAACGTTTATTTATGCCCTTTGCCCACTTTTTAATGGGACTATTTGTTTTCGAGTTCCTTGTAAATTTCAGATAGTAGTTCTTTGTTGGATGTATAGTTTGCAGATATTTCGCCCCCTTCTGCAGGCTGTCTGTTCAGTCTGTTGTCTATTACTATTATTTGCTATGCAGAAGCTTTTTAGTTAAGTCTCATTTGTCTATTTTTGTTGTTATTGCTTGTGCTTTTGAGGTCTTAGTTATGAATTCTTTGCCTAGATCAATGTCCAAAAGAGTTTTCCCTAAGTTTTCTCCTAGTATTTTAATAGTGTCAGGTGTCACATTTAAGTCTTTAATCCATCTCGAGTTGATTTTTGCATATGGTTAGCAACGGGGGTACAATTTCATTCTTCTGCATATGGCAATTCAGTTTTCCCAGTACCATTGATTGAAAAGGGTGGACTTTCCACAGTGTATGTTTTTGTTGGTTTTGTCAAAGATCAGTTAGTTGGCTATAGATATTTGTCTTTATTTCCGGTTCCCTATTCTGTTCCATTCATTTATAGAACAGAGTATCTCTCTATTTTTATAGCAGCACCATGCTTTTTTTTTTTGAGATGGAATCTCTCCTTGTCGCCCCAGGCTGGAGTGCAGTGGCGCGATCTTGGCTCACTGCAGCCTCTGCCTCTCAGGTTCAAGTGATTCTCCTGCCTCAGTGTCCTGAGTAGCTGACTACAGGTATACGCCACCATGCCCGGCTAATTTTTGTATTTTTAGTAGAGACAAGTTTTCACCATGTTGGCCAGGCTGGTCTTGAACTCCTGACCTCAGATGATCCACCTGCCTCAGCCTCCCAAAGTGCTGGGATTGCAGGCCTGAGCCACCATGCCCAGCCAGTACCATGCTGTTTTGATTACTATAGGCTTACAGTATAATTTTAGGTCAGGTAATGTGAGGCCTCCAGCTCTGTTCTTTCTGCTTAGGATTGCTTTGGCCATTTAGGCTCTCTATTCCATATGAATTTTAGGATTGTTTCTTCAAATTCTGTGAAAAATGATGTTGGTATTTTGATGGGGATTGCACGGAATCTGTAGACTACTTTGGGAAGTATGGTCATTTTAACAATATTAATTCTTCTGATCCATGAGCATGGGATGTTTTTCCATTTGTTGTGTCATCTACAATTTCTTTCACCAGTGTTTTGCAGTTTTCCTTACAGAGATCTTTCACCTCCTTTAGTAGGACATTTCAAAGGTGCCTTGGAGGAGACCTTTGCTGGGTGGAGTGTCTCTTTTTTTGAGCCTGGATAAAAGAAGATAAATGGGAAGACAATTCAGAGATGCCGTTTTCTGAATGCATTATCTGAAAATTAAAAAGGAGTATATCTGGAAGTTCTGATCTAAGCACTTTTCAGCTCCCTCAATAAGGG
Organism: Cacajao melanocephalus; assembly: GCA_963573385.1. Taxonomy (NCBI): domain Eukaryota; kingdom Metazoa; phylum Chordata; class Mammalia; order Primates; family Pitheciidae; genus Cacajao; species Cacajao melanocephalus. The sequence continues at coordinate 59,144 of CAUYLG010050966.1, read as the reverse complement.
ATTCACAATCACTTGCAGGAAAGTTATTTTGTTATAAGCTTGGAATTAATATGTGTTAAAATAGTAGAGTTGACAACCTTCACAAAGTGAGACGCCAAGGACTGTGGGGCAAGAAAGTAGAAGGGGCAAGAAAGTAGAAGTCCCTACTACTTCTACTTTGGGACTATCCTCGGGGGACACAGAAAACTATGTTTAAATAAGCTGTTGAGGCCAGGCGTGGTGGCTCACACCTGTAATCTCAGCACTTTGGGAGGCCAAGGCGGGAGGATCACCTGAGGTCAAGAGTTTGAGACCAGCCTGACCAACATGGTGAAATCCCGTCTCTACTAAAAATACAAAATTAGCAGGGCATGGTGGCACATGCCTGTAATCTCAGCTACTCAGGAAGCTGAGGCAGGAGAGAATCGCTTGAACCAGGGAGGCGGAGGTTGCAGTGAGCTGAGATCATGCCATTGCAAGCCTGCCTTGGCAACAATAGTGAAACTCCAAATCAAAAAAAAAAAAAAAAAAAAAGCTGTTGAATTGCTAGTTGCTTTTTACCTCAGACAAAATACCAATACATGAATTCAACTAGAATTAGGGCAGGAAAATGAGGGTCCTCATGTGATCACCCCAGTGCACCCCTTCACCTTCTATGACAAGGGTGGGACTATTGTAGCCTCTGTTGCCTTGGGAGAAGGGGTCTCCCTCCCCCTGGAAAGGCCACTTGCCCCCAGAGGAAACCACCATAGTGTTCAATATCAGCAACCATAAGGAACTCTGGCTTCACCTAAAGAAATCATTACCCGCAGTGCCACCCTGCCCCGTACCCCACAGGTGCAGCCCATCCAGCCCAGATGCAGAGCCCTCCCTGGGGAAATCCAGCCCCTTCTCTAATGCCCTGTCCCTTCTGCCATCCCCTGGAGTCTGGCTGACTGCAGCTGGGACTTTTGCGACTACTGCTGAGCTTTGGCTGTCTGGCTTCTGCTGGCTTTGAGAAGGCCCCAGCCCAGGTTCTGTGAGAGGAGAGCAGAGAGGGTGGGCCTGTGGAGGCTTTACCTCCACATCATCTCCCCACTGGTAGCCTCTGGAGTTTACCTAAGAATAAATTCACCCTTACCTCATTACCATAAATAATACCTCTTGAAAACCAAATTGTTTAGTTTGCATGAGAAAGGTGACTTTTACCTACTCTGCCCATTTTTATTTCAAAAGACACTCCTCTCCCTCCAATTATTGGAAAATGCTTCTGTCTGGGCCATGTGGAGGGATAGCCCCTGCCCTAAGTCACTTACCCCACGAGGAAGTGAGGAGTGAGGGCAAATTGTCTCTGTTAATCCCACCCCACAGAACTTTCTGTTCGTGTCTGGTATCCAGCCTGGCCCCCAGGCCCTTAGTTTTGAGTTCTTGATGCAGGTCCTGATCTGTCCTGCCTGCAGGATGTGTGGCTGCCTGATTTCTCTCTGACTCTCTCTGGTTCTGGTTCCTCTTAGCTCCATCCCAACTGAGGTTTCTCCTTGGTGATGCTGTGAGCTCTACCAGTCGCCTCAGGGACCAGCCTGCAAATGGTACCATGTGAGCAGTTCTCAGATGGGGGTGAGGGCAGGGAAAGGCTGACAGCCCTCTGGACCTGGGGAAGAGAGGAGGCCTCCTCCCATCTTCTCCTCCAGGCCTCCTTGCATCTCCTCATCCCATCCCAGATTTGGAAGAACCTCTGCTGATTCTCTGTTCTGTGTGTTTTAGAGACAGAGTCTTGCTACGCTGCTGAAGCAGGAGTGCAGTGGTGAGATCACAGCTCACTGCAGCCTGGATCTCCCAGGCTCAAGCGTTCCTCCCACCTAAGCCTCCTGAGTAGCTGGGACCACAGGTACATGCCACCATGCCTGGCAGTTTCCTTTTCTAACAGATGACTTCCTCTGCAAATTCCTCAAAACATAAAGCATTCCCAGTGCCCTTGGAATGAAATTCAAGGAATATAAATTTTATTCACACAATGCTTCTGGAATACACATTTTGTGTGAAGTATGAAGAAAAATTGCTTTTTTATTTGAAGTAAATTATAATGAACTAGATCAGCTTTTTTTTTTTTCACTCAGCCTGCAAACTAGTTGACAGCAGTGATTAGCTGTCATTCAAAACAGCAGACAACTGTCTTGACGACTTCCATTTTCAGGTTCCTAAGGCGGAGTGGCTGGTGGGGAGGGGTGAGTGGCAGCTCCTCAGGATCTTTATTAGATTCGTTGCTAAGTAATATTACAAATATGAAGTAGGGAAACTGAAGTAATATTCTCTTCAAATTGAGTTTTCTTTTTTCTTATTTCAAGTTTATCCTGATAAATGCAAACTAAAACAAGGAGATACCTCTTTACTTCTCGTAGAATGCCTAAAAGCAAAAACAAAACCCCTGACATTACCAAGTTCTTGTACAGGTAGGAAGCAGCTAAGTAAACCCTCTCACATTGCTGGGGAAGGCAAATAATGCAACCAGTCTGGAAAACAGCTTAGCAGTTTCTTTTAAACATAAACATTCACTTAGCATAAGACTCAGCCATTCCTCTCCTAGGTATTACCCAAGAGAAGTGAAAGGTATGTTCACATCTGCATGCAAATATGTATAGCAGCTTTATTCATAATTGCCAAAGATTGGAAGCAATCCAACCATCCATCAACAGGTGAATGTGAAATCAAACTGGAAAATACATGCAATGGGATACACCCAGTAATAAAATAAAGAGGGATGAACTAGGAATACATATAGCAACTTCTCAAGGGCATCATGCTAAGCGAAATCAACAAATCTCAAAGGTTACATACTGCGTGATTCCACTTAGGTAACATTTTTGAATTGGAGAATAGATTAGTGATTTCCAGATGCTGTAAGTGGTGGAGAAGGAAAGAGTAGAGAGACTAGGGAGGCACTGCACAGGGTAGATCTCGGTGGTGGTGAAAGAGTTCCTAATACTGGTTGAGGTGTGGTTATGCGAACCTGCATATGTGATAAAATGGTGAACATGATATTGTTGGGGCTTAGAAAATGGCACCCCAAAGGGAGACCTCAGAAGAAGCTCTCTCTCTTTTTTTTTTTTTCCGAGACAGAGTTTTGCTCTTGTTGCCCAGCCCAGAGTGCAATGGCTCTATCTCGGTTCACTGCAACCTCCGCCTCCTGGGTTCAGATGATTCTCCTACCTCAGCCTCCTAAATAGCTGGGATTACAGGAGTGCAGCACCACATCCAGCTAATTTTTGAATTTTTAGTAGAGTCGGGGTTTCACCGTGTTGGTCAGGCTGGTCTCGAACTCCTCACCTCAGGTGATCCGCCTGTCCCGGCCTTCCAAAGTGCTGGAATTACAGGCAGGAGACACCGCCCCGGGCCTGAAGCAACTCTCCTTGAACTTCTCCTGCCTTCCTGTCTCTGGCCCCTCATTCTCCCTAAGGCTAGTCATAGAAACTAGAATCCCTCCTACCCAAGCGGCCTTTCTGTGTAAAAACTGGACATAAAGAAATTATCTGACCCACCTTGTTTGACTTTAGGTCATGGGAAACCCATTCCAAAGAGGGCCCAGCCCCACACCCAGAAAGAAGGAATGCTGCCCAGAGAGGCCAAGAACGATCTGGCCAGACAGGCCTTGCTGGGTTTCCCCACTCGGTCTCGCGGCATTCGACCTCACCCTTTTTGTCCAATAGTATCGCTACGCGGCTGCCCATACTTTCTTGAACCTAAGTATGAAAATGGATGGTTTCCCCCGTAACTCTGGATCTTCGTTCTGAAGGTTCTTATGTCACATAAAACTGTGATCAAATAAATGTGCATGCCCTTTCTCCTTGTTTTTGGAGACACAGTCCCACTCGATTGCCCAGGCTGGAGTGCAGTGGCCTGATCTTGGCTCACTGCAACCTCTGCCTCCCAGCTCAAGCGATTCTCCCAGGGAGATTCTCCCAAGCGAATCTCCCAAGGAGAATCGCTTGAGCCGGGAGGCAGGTGCACGTCACCACACCTGGCTAATTTTTGTATTTTTAGTAGAAACAGGGTTTTGCCACGTTGGCCAGGCTGGTCTCAAACTCCTGGGATCAATTGATCCACTGGCCTTGGCTTCCCAAAATGCTGGGATTACACATGTGAGCCACTGTAATCCCTTTTCTCCTATTAATCTGCCTTTTGTCAGTTGATTTTCAGCAAATATTTAGAGGGCGAAGGGGCAGTTTTCCCTCCTCTTCTCCTACAGTATCAGCATCAATGTCCTGCTCCCGATGGCATGCGGTAATTATGTAAGGTGTAACCATTGGAGGAAACTGGTACAAGGGACCACTTGGTATTATTTTTGCAGCTTCCTCTGTCTCTATAATCACTTCAAAATTAAAAGCATATATATATATATGGTAATATCGTTACATATAATGTATATTTTACATATGCATGTAGGTACACACAAACATGCATGTACATACACACATGCATGCACAAACGTAGGAGTTATTAAGAAATTATTTTAGGCAGATACAGAGGAAAAGGGGTCCTCGGGAAGTTTTCGTTTCTTTTAAAGCAGCTCCAGAAACGTTTCTTGTCTAGCAGAAAAGCCCGGCTCTTAGAACCCAGCTGGCAACCTTTAATATGCAAACGCCAGCTCTTAGAAACTGGGTTCACCCAACATGGAGACCCAACATGGCGTTTCCCACTGTTGTCCTCTTGCCCTTGACCCCCTGTGTTCCTGTCAACATGGCCGCCCACACGTATCTCCACGTGTGTAGAACATCAGGGCACCCTGTACATGCATATTAAAAGGCTGGAGTGGGAGGGTCAGCTTTTTCCGAGTGCTACATGAACGACATGCCGGGTCAAACCAATCTCCAGAGACCTATGCAAATCAAACACTGCCTCCTCCAGCCTCTTCGTATACCTGGCTGGTATCCGGGGCACGTGGGGTCTCCTCTTTCAGCTTTGGCCCCCTCACCTTTCTGCCTCTGTGCTGGGGAGCTTCTACCTTCTGCCTTCTCCCATCTTTCTTGCCTGTTAAACTCTCTGCTCCTTAAAATCACTCCACGTATGTTCGCCTCTTTTTTTCCAATTCGTCTTGAGAGGAAGAACCTGGTATTCCTCCACTCATCAGAGCTGTATCAAAATAATACAATAATATGGATGAACCTCAAATATGCTAAGTGAAAAGCTAGCACAAGAGGCTACATTCCAAATTACTTCATTTATATGACATTCTAGAAAAGGCCAGACTAGGAACAGGGAACAGATCAGTGGTTTCCAGGGATTCCAGGTGGGACAGTGTGAAGGAGTATAGGATGATAGAGCTGTCCTGTATCCTCACTGTGGTGGCAATTACTTGAATCTATGGGTGTGTTAAAACTTGAAGAACTGTGCATCAAAAAGGGCGAATTTTACTATACATACATTTAAAAGTAAACATTAAAAAGTGGTTTGTCAGCAATGCACAGAACAGCTCACTTCTATTGCAAGAAACTATTGTGATTACTTTTGCATAAGTTACACATTTGGACTTCGCAATTTGAACCCCAATCATGACACTATCTAAAGGGGGAAAAATTCTCTGAGATTGATCAGTAAAAGATTATATATTATATTATATTTGTTCAGTGTTTTTTACTTTAGCGACACTAATGAGAAGCTTTGACAGTGGTTGGTTTGTTGACCAGCCAGTTCAAATTACTGCTGGGTGGTTACCAAAGCTGGACAGATTACAGCATTGAATTAAAGTCTGAACAGAGCTATGGGAATGCTAGCTTGAAACCAAACTAGGGTTTGAGGGGAAAAGAGCTTGGGAATTAATTGCATTCCTTGAATTCATTCCTTGGACATGTTTTGCGCCGGCTCTCGGCTCTCGCGCAGTGGCTCAGGTGTACGTGCTTTGTTTAGCAGTTGATTCTTGGGGTCCTAGGAGGTTTGGAATGCAGTATGTTTGTTCTCACCCCTCTCCGTGCCCATGAATCTCTTTTAGTAGGTTTATTTATTCACTCTTTAACTTCTGTTGAATGCTTTTGCACCTGAGTATAGCAACAGTAAGATTAGGCTAGAAAGTATGCAATCATAAGCTGAAATTGACGTGGACAGGTGACTAACAGGTGGACAGTGTTGAGCTCGCCAGGTCACCACTCTAATGGCCAGTATTTTCTTTCTGCTATTTTTGGCTTGGTTCCACGTCAGAGACTTTAAACCCTGAAGTTGTAAACATATTGCTTTTAAGAAAAATCAGCTCATGTCTGGACATTGATTTAATTGCTTATTCATCTTTTTATAGTACTCTTTGTTCTCGAGATAAGCTATTTTATAAGGCAAAATTTCCTTCTCGGCATCATTACATATAAACTTTTAATGCTGAAATGCCAGGTTACATCTGGCATCTAACCATGAATGCAGGCAGATGCTCATATCCGGCTGTGCCCTCTCCCTCTCCTCGGGGGTGCTGCTTTGCACTTCCTCTCTGTGTCTGTCAGCACCAGGGCTGAGCTTTGCTTACAGCGTAGATGCTGAGCTTTCTGACTCTGAGCTCAAAGCGCTTCAGATGATGCTGACTGAAATCAGATGCTATAAAATATTCATCACTTAGTTTCATTTATTAGTTCAGAGAGGCATGCAATGTGAGCTTTTTGCTGTTTATTCATATTTTTACTTTAACTTTTATTAAAGTAATACAAGCATGAATTTTATAGAGCCAAACAATTCTACAATATTCCTTAACACAAATAGTAGTTCCCCCCACCTCTTCTCCAGAAACACCACTTTCAATTATCTGAGCCAATTCTATTGGCATTAACCTCTACATCTCTAAATAAAATGCTTATCTTGTGTTCCTTGATTTTTTCACTTTTAGGTATTTATCTATTGACTTATCCCTTTGCAAATGAAGAATTTGGCTGCCCTTCCTTCCCTCACTCTGAGGAAAAACACTCATACCCTTCTCATCTGCTTATCTTCCTAATATGGTTATATCATAATTTTTGTTAGCTCTCTGTTGAGCATTTGTATTATTACAACCGTGAAAACGCTACTTTAAGCCATGTAGCAAACTATAATGGCTTTTCCCATCCCAGCCACTCTTTGCTTCCCTGGATTAAAATTTTATTATTATTATTATTGATGCTTATCATGAATTCAAACACAAACTCATTTCATTATATAAACATCTTCTTAAGACAGTCAGAGCACTACATATCTTGTCAATCCAGTCTTCACGAAATCTCTCCCAGATTCTCCAACAAACTTCAGTCTAGACCAGCGATCCCCAACCTTTTTTGGCACCGGGGACCAGTTTCATGGAAGACCATTTTTCCACAGACAGTGGTGGATGGTTTGGAATGAAACTGTTCCACCTCAGATCATCAGGCATTAGGTTCTCATAGGAGCACGCAACCTAGACCCCTTACACGTGCAGTTCACAGCAGGGTTCACGGCCCTATCTAATGCCTCCACTGATCTGACAAGAGGTGGAGCTCGGGCGGTAATGCCTGCTCACCTGCCATCCACCTCCTGCTGTGTGGCCCAGTTCCTAACAGGCCACCGACCAGTACCAGTCCATGGTCTGAGATCTGGGGACCCCTGGTCTAGACTGTTCTCAGCAACTGGGGCAGAACTGTCACCCCAGGACTTCATCTTCCGGGGATTCCCTTCACTTCTCTCGTGTTGGATCTCCTGTTTCCTGTACGTCTTCTTTCTTGATTGGCTCCTTTGTCTTGGTGAAGCCTATCCTTTAGCAGCTTCCCACCATAAAGGAATAAAGGTGCATGGAAAAACAATATCTGGAACATCGCCTTTCTAAAATGTCTTTATTCAATCCTCATACTCAATGGATTTTTTTTTTTTTTGAGATGGAATCTCACTCTTATTGCCCAGGCTGGAGTGCAATGGCATGATCTTGGCTCACTGCAATCTCTGCCACCCGGGTTCAAGTGATGCTTGTGCCTCAACCTCCCAAGTGCTAGGGGTTTCGCCATGTTGGTCAGGCTAGTTTCAAACTACTGACCTCAGCCGATCCATCCACCTTGGCCTCCCAAAGTGCTCGGAATACAGGCGTGAGCCACAGTGCTTGGCCTTTTTTGAGACGGAATCTCACTCTTGTTGCCCAGGCTGGAGTGCAATGGCGTGATCTCAGCTTGCTGCAACTTCTGCTGCCCAGGCTCAAGTGATTCTTATGCCTCAGCCTCCCGAGTAGCGGGGACAACACGTGCCCGCCACCACGACCAGCTAATTTTTTTGTATTTTTAGTAGAGACAGGGTTTTGCCATGTTGGTCAGGCTGGTCTTGAACTCCTGGCCTCAGGTGATCCACCCACCTCGGCCTCCCAAAGTGCTGGGATTACAGGCGTGAGCTACCACACCCAGCCCTCAGTTAATATGTTGACTACATACAGAATTCTAAGATAAGAGTTATTCTTCTTCAAATGTTTGAAGGCCTTGCTGTAACATCTCCTAGCCTCTGCCATTACTGTTGAGAAGCCTGACAACATTCTGATTTGATCCTTTGTATCCTTTAATCTTCTCAAATCCTTTCTTTATCCCAGCAGTTCTAAAGTTTCCCAGTGACATGCCTTGATTTGTGTCTGTTTTTATCTACCATGCATCAGTCTGAAAGCTTACATCATTCTTGTCCAGGAAATTGTTCAAATTATTTACCAAAATATTAACAAATGAGTTCTTCCTTTCCACTTTTTTTTTTCCTGTTCTCCCTTTCTGAATCTCCTATTATTTCGATATTGGACCTCCTAGACTAGTCTTCTAATTTTTTGTTATTGTGTTTTGCTCTACTTTTTGGGAGAGTTCTTCAATTTTATCTTTCAATTTGTTAAGCTTCAAACATTTTCTATAATGTTTTTAAATGTTTAAAGCTCCTCTGTCTTCAAAAGTTCTGTTTTCATGTCATCCTATTGCTGTTCCAAGGGTAGAAGATCTCTTCGTATGTCTGTTAGGCTAGTGCCGGTAGGTTTTTAAAAGAGCTGCTGCTTCGTGAACATCTGTATTTCGTCCACATTGCTTTTTACATTGCTTTGTCTTGGTCTGGATCTTTCACTTAGAATTTTCCTCGTGTGTCTCGAATCCATGATCACGTGCTCATAAGAGTGACAAGAAACTGAATATGTGGGTTGTCAACAGTGAACTTCACCCTGGGGGTGATCTGGCTGAGCTGTTTCTCCAAGAAACTCATAATCAGTATCTTTAAGACCTTTAAGATCTTCTTGGGGCCAGTCAAATACCCACAGGACTTTTTTTTTTTTTTGAGACAGAGTCTCGCTCTTTCACCAAGCTGGAGCACAGTGATGTGATCTCAGCTCACTACAACCTCCAACTACCTGGTTCAAGCGATTCTCCTGCCTCAGCCTCCTGAGTAGCTGGGATTACAGGCACGCACCACCGTGCTCAGCTAATTTTTGTATTTTTAGTAGAGACGGGTTTTCACCATGTTGGCCAGGATGGTCTCCATCTGACCTCGTGATCTGCCCGCCTCGGCCTCCCAAAGCACTGGCATGAGCCACCGTGCCTGGCCCCCTCACAGGACTTTTTTAGTCTCCTGCTTGGAGGATAATGGCCTGGCTGGGTTCTCAGTGTTCTAGCAGCTAAGGAGGATGGAGAAGACTGCAGGTCTCAGAATCCAATGAGAATCTACTTACCTAGTCTCCCTGTTTCTGGGATAGCATCCACCTCCATCTATGCCTACTGTCCTCTAGTCAGGGGACCTTTTTTCCTGTGAGTTGGGGGAGGGGCCACTGCCTGATTGCACAAATTGGATGAGATGATGCAGAAATGAAATTGCCTCTTGTTTCTGAGAGGAGGTCTCTCTCCTGGACTCAAGCCATCCTCCTGCTTCAGCTTCCTGAGTAGCTGTGACTACAGGCATGTCCCCCTAGGCCCAACTAATTATTTTAAAAATGTTTTTGTAGAGATGGTGGTCTTGCTCTATTGCCCAGGCTGGTCTCAAACTCCTGGTCTCAAATGATCCTCCGGCCTCAGCCTCCCAAAGGGATCACAGGAATGAGCCATGGTCCTGGCCCAAATTGCTCCCTAAAAGCTTTCAACAATTCATTTAGGCCTGAACCCTCAGTGCTACCAATTTGTAGCTGTTTAGAGACTCTGGTACAAATTAGCTTTCCTCACTGCTGATTTCAGATTCAGCTTCTTTAAGTCTGCTAAGTCAGTTAACGCTCATTTATATACTTTCTGGATTCCAGGATTTGTTGTAGTTTTCTCCTCTCCCATTCCCCCATGCCGTTAGAAATCTGCTGTACTGTAGTTTTAGAGAGCTATCAGGAGAGAGGTGCGTTCAACCTGCTATCCTTATCTGGAAGTCACTATGTCCTGGCAATTATATGAAGCCCTCCTGGCCTTCCCAGAAGGTGCTGCGAGTCTGTTCAGTATTCTCCAAGATGTGGAGTTCCCAGATGTGGGGGTTCTTCCATATCACCCTCCCGATGTTAAGTCATCCCTCTCCTCCACTCACTGGTGGCTCCTTCTACACCGCATCTGCTTTTCCAGATGTGGGCTGGGCATACAGAATGCAGAACATTCGAGATATCTCCTCTTACACAAAGGTTTTATCCTATATTTTCATCTAGAAGTTTTTTTTTTTCTTTTGAAGCAGAGTCTCACTCTGTCGCCCAGGCTGGAGTGCAGTGATGCAATCTGGGCTCATTGCAACCTCTGCCTCCTGGGTTTAAGTGATTCTCCTGCCTCAGCTTCCTGAGTAGCTGAGATTACAGGCACCTGTCACCATGCATGGCTAATTTTTATATTTTTAGCAGTGACAGGGTCTTGCCATTTTGGCCAGGCTAGTCTCGAACTCCTGGCCTCAGGTGATCCGCCTGCCTTGGCCTCCCAAAGTCCTAGGATTACAGGCATGAGCCACCGCACCCGGCCACATCTAGAGGTTTTATAGTTTTAGGTTTTACATTTACAGCTATCATTCATTTTGAATATATTATTGTATATTTATGATATAGAGGTTTAAATTTATCTCATCCTGTGTAGATATCCATTTATCCCAGCATCATTTGTTGAAAAGACTATTCTTCCTTTGTTGAATTTCCTTCATACCTTTGCCAAAAAATCAGTTGTCCATGTATGCGGTGCTCTATTTCTGATATTTCTGCTCTGTTCCACTGATCTGTTTGTTTATCTTCATGTCAATACCACATTATCTTGATGAATTTAGCTTTGTAATAAGTCTTAGAATCAGGTAGTGTTAGTCCTCCAACTTTATTCTTTTTAAAAATTATTGTGGCCATACCAGGTCCTTTGCATTGTTATGATTTTTAGAATCCATTTTTCAATATCTACAAAAAATCTGCTTTGATTTTTTATCAGAATTGTGGTTGAATATATAAATCAATTAACATGCATCTTTGAACCCATGAACACAGCTTATCATTTTACTTATGCAGGTTTTCTCTAACTTCTCTCAGCAATAATTCTTAGTTTTCAGTGTACACATCTTTCACAACTTCTGTCAGATTTATTCCTAAATATTTCATATTTTTAATGTTGTTGCAAATGTACTTTTATTTATATTTCCAATTGTTTATTGTAAATATATAGAAATACAACTAACTCTTCTATGTTGAGCATATGTCCTGAAAAGCTCATTTATTAGTCTACTAGCTTCTTTGTAGATTCCATCAGATTTTCCACATGGATGATCATGTCTGTGAATAAAGACACCTTTCTGGTGTGGTGGTTCACGCCTGTAATCCCAGCACTGTGGGAGGCCGAGGCGGGCGGATCACAAGGTCAGCAGTTCAAGACCAGCCTGGCCAGTGTGGTTAAACCCTGTCTCTACTAAAAAAAAATACAAACAAAACCAGCTGGGCATGGTGACGCATGCTTGTAGTCCCAGCTACTCAGGAGGCTGAGACAGGAAAATTGCTTGAACCCAACAGGTGGAGATTGCAGTGAGCAGAGATTGCACCACTACCCTCCAGCTTGGGCAACAGAGCAAGAGTCCGTCTCAAAAAAAAAAAAAGATACCTTTCTATATCGATCTGGATGCCTTTTGTTTTATTTTTTCTTGTCTATTGAACTAAAAACCTCTAGTACAGTGATGAGTACAAGTGGTGAGAGCAGATACACTCGACTTGTTCATGAACTTAGGAGGAAAGCATTCAGTCTTTTACAATTATTAAGTATAACATTAGTTATAGGATTTTCATAGATGTCCATTACCAGGTTGAGAAAGTTTTCATCTACTTTTAGTGTGCTGAGAGTTTTTATCAGGAAAGGATGATGGAATTTTGTCAAATCCTTTCCCCGCATCTAGTGAGACGATCATATGTTTTTTCTTTTTCTACTAACTTAATGAATGATATTCATTAATTTTCAAACATTAAACTAACCTTGAACTGCTAGATAAACCCTATTTGGTCATAATATGTTATCTTATATGTATACACATATGCACAATACATAATGTATCATAAATGTATACACACTCACATCTATAGTTAGATTTGACTGATCTATAGTTTTCTTTTTAGAAATTGTCTTTGCCTGATTTTGGTATCAGGGCAATACCAGCCTTGATTTTCTGAGAGTTTACATAGAATTAGTACTATTTCTTCCTTAAATGTTTCATAGAATTCATCAGTGAAGGCATCTGTGCTTGGAGTTTTCTTTGTGGGAAGGTTTTAAATTACAAGTTCAATTTCTTTCATAAATATTGGGCTAGCCATTTCTTTTTGTATGAGATTTAGTAGTTTGTATCTTTCAAGGAATTTGTCCATTTCAACTGAGTTTTTCAATTTAGTAGCATGAAGTTATATGTGATATTCCTTTAAATCCCTTTGTTGTTGTTTGGTTTATTGTTGCTGTTGTTGTTTTTTAGACGGGATTTCACCACGTCGGCCAGGCTGGTCTCTTCCTGACCTCAACTGATCTGCCTGCCTCAGCCTCCCAAAGTGCTGGGATGACAGGCGTGAGTCACTGTGCCTGGCTTCCCTTAAATCCTTTTAAAGCAGAGTTTCTCAACAGGCAACAACTGACATTTTTGACTAGATAAGTCTTTCCTGAGACAACATGTTCTACACATTGTAAGATGTTTAATGACATTTCTGATCTCCATCCACTAGATAGATGTCATAGTGATGCCATCCCCTCAGCCAAGAAGCCACCTGTGTGCCCAGAAATGAAGCCACCCACACCCATGGGTTCCTTTCTCCCTGCACCGAGGTGGCTTGTGTCAGCAGAATGGTGTAGCACACAGAAGAGTCCTTCTTTCCATGATCCTTGGACCAGAAGGCGAGGAAGCTTTCCTGCCTGGGAAAGAGCCTTGAGTGGGACAGGCCAACCCAGGGCATGGGTTTGGAGCACGCTCTCTGACTTCCTCTTTGAATTACTCAGAGGTCTTCCCACAGATGCTCAAATGCACAAATGGACAGGGCACATGCGTGTGTGGAGGGAGGAGGGCATAGGGAGGAGGGCATGGGGAAGAGCAGTCGGGCAGGTTCTCTGGTCCCAGTCCTCCCGAGGATTTCAGGGGAGCTCGGCCTTGGCCGCGGGCATGCGTTGAGCCCTCCTGCCCTCTGAGCTGGAAGAACACACTGCCTGGCAGGAAGAAGAGGCCCTATCCTTTGTATCCTGATTCTTTTTCCAAACTTAGGGAGGGATTCCCCTAGAATAACTTATTGGTAACTGGAGAAGAATATCCCCAAGTCTAAATCTTTTACATCATATCTCTTTTTTTCTTGTGTAGATGCACCCAACTGAAGACATCCACTCCTTTGCGTATACAGAATTTCAACATTGTCTACAGCTTACCTACCCAAGCTATTTTTTAGTTGTCTTTATCTAAAAAAAAAAAAAAAAAAAAAAAAGATGCCATCACTGAAAGCAGTGCTGTGTTGGGAGCGAGCAAGGGCTGTGTATTTGCAAGAGCCAGGCAGAAGCCCCAGCCCGGGGGAGGCTGGGCAGTCACGCCACAGCGCCAGCCATGTCCTCACTTTCAGACTTTCGCTGTAGGTAATGATGGCATCTACAACACTGGGTTGTTTTGAACATCAGATGGCCTCACACAAACTATGGGCTCGGTCCTTCTGAAAATGCCACCGCTCACACAGATGAGCCTGGGGGAACAGAGCTCCGGATGGAGAGCTTGAAATCTGGGTTCTGATAACAACAACTTGGCCATAACCTGTCTGGTGACCTTGAGCAAGCCTCTTTCTGAGACTCACTCTTTTCATCTATAAAATGGGCGCCACGTCTCAGCTTTAATGTATATCAAAATCACCACGGCTACACCCCGGGTCCTACCTCCAGAGATTTTAATTTGGTGGTTTGGAGATGAGGCCCGAGAACCTGCATTTTAAACAAGCATCTTAGGTGATTCGGATGCAAATGGGCTGGTGGGCATGCCGTGTGGAGCACTGGTCTGGACCTCCATTCACTCATTCAACAAGTGATTACTGAGCACTGTGTTAGTCTGGTTGTTACTTTAAAGCAGCAGTCCCTGGCTGGGCCCAGTGGCTTACGCCTGTAATCCCAGCACCTTTAGGAGGCCACGGTGGGTGGATCACCTGAGGTCAGGAGTTCAAGACCAGCCCGACCAACATGGTAAAACCCCGTCTCTACTAAATACAAAAAATTAGCTGGGCATGGTGGCACATGCCTGTAATCCCAGCTACTTGGGAGGCTGAGGCAGGAGAATCTCTTGAACCAGGGAGGCAGAGGTTGCAGTGAGCCGAGATTGTGCCACTGCACTCCAGCCTGAGCAACAAGAATAAAAACTCCATCTCAAAAAAAAAAAAAAAAAGCAGCAGTCTCCAACTTCTTTGGCACCAGGGACTGGTTTTGTGGAAGACGAATTTGCCACAGGCCATAGAAGTGGGAGGTGGTTTCAGGATGATTCAAGCACCTTACATTTATTGTGCACTTTATTTCTGTTATTATTACTTTGAAATGTAAAATAAAATAATTATACAACTCATGATAATGTAGAGTCACTGGGAGTCCTGAGCTTGCTTTCCTGCAACTAGATGGTCCCATCTAGGGGTGATGAGTGACAGTGACAGATCATCAGGCATTAGATTCTCTTAAGGAGCAGGCAACTCAGATCCCACACATTCGCAGTTCACAATAGGGTTCACACTCCTGTAAGAATCTAATGCTGCCTCTGATCTGACAGGAGGCGGAGCTCAAGCCATAATGTGAGTGATGGGCAGCCCCTGTGAATACAAATGAGGCTTCACTCACCCTGTGCCTGCTGCTCACCTCCTGCTGTGCGGCCTGGTTCCTAACCCCCTGGTTTGGGGGGTTGGTGACCCCTGCTATAAAGGAACACCTGCAGCTAGGCAATTTGTAAAGAAAAAAGTTTGAATTGGCTCACAATTCTACAGGCCATATAGGAAGTGTGGCGCTGATATCTGTACCACGTGAGGGCCTCAGGAAGCTTACAAGCAATTGGCGGAGAAGGGGAAGGGGGAGCAGGTGCATCCTATGGTGAAAGCGGGAGCCAGAGAGAAGCTGGAGGTGCCACACTTTTATTTTTCCTTTTTTTGAGATGGAGTCTCGCTCTGTCGCCAGGCTGGAGTGCAGTGGCACAATTTCATCTCACTGCAACCTCTGCCTCCTGGGTTCAAATGATTCTCCCAACTCAGCCTCTCGAATAATTGGAACTACAGACCCACGCCATCATGCCCAGCTAATTTTTTGTATTTTTAGTAGAGACAGGGTTTCACCACGTTGGCCAGGATGGTCTCAATCTCCTGACCTCGTGATCCGCCCGCCTCAGCCTCCCAAAGTGCTTGGATTACAGCTGTGAGCCACCACACACTCTTTTAAACAACCAGATCTCACAAGAATTCACTTGCTCTTGCCAGGACAACACCAGGCCATTCATGAGAGATCTGCCCCCATGCCCCAAAGACCTCCCACTAGGCCACACCTCCAACACTGGGGATCACACCAACATGAGACTTGGAGAGGATAAACATCCCAATGGATCAAGCAGCTACTACGTGTGCGAGGATCTGGAGAAGCAGGAAGGGCCTTGCTCCCCCGGAGTTGACACTGCAGTGGGAGAGACAGCCATGCTCATGCAGACAGACAGATGCGTAGCACAGCAGTAGGGATAGCTACCGAGTGCAGAGGGAGATGGAGCAGAGGACAGACAGGGACAGGAGCAAACGGTGCAGCTTTCAGAGAGAATCCATCTTGCCCATCATTCACGTCCCATGGCACCCAGCAGATCACTGAGCAAGTTTATGAGGCCGCTGTGCTGCTTAACTTGCTTCCAGAGGCTTCGAAGGACACCAAAGAAGCAGCATGGGTGCAGCGGCTGCCGCCCTCAGGAAGCTCACCCTGTAGTGGCAAGCCGTGAGCACATGGTTTCAGAAAGCGTACCATTACATGGCCCCGGTGTTGCCTTGGGGCTGCTCCTGGTGCGGCGGGCGGAAGTTTGCCAGAGGTGGTGACCATCTCGGGTGGAGGTGGGTAGGGAAGCTTCTGAGAAGAGGTGGCTCCTAGACATTGCTCTAAAAACGTGTTAACGTGAGAGAGAAACAGGCCCAGGTGCAGAGCAGCAGGTTCTCCCAAGACTTCATGGCTGTTTATGAGGGTGGCGGAGATGTTTGGACCTAGAGAGACTGGATACCTACAGCTATCCATAGAAGCAGCGTAACATGAGGGGAAACAGACGCGGCTCTCACCTGGCCTGTGCCGCATACAAATTTTTCAGCCTCGGGCGTGCCATTTAATCTCTGTGCTTTAATGCCTTCACCCATAAAGGAGGGATAATAACTTATGTCAGCCTCTCCCAAGGGATAGTATAAGGGGAGAAAGGAGATAATAGCTGGGAACATGATTGGGATAATAAACAGTAACAGGAATAAGGCTATTATTAAGTATTAATGTCGTGATTTTGCAGCTCACAACTGGCAAGCTCCCTGAATAACTACACCATGAAGAAGCTCGGAGCTGTGAATTCTCTGTGGGCACTTCATCTTCAAACCCATCAGGTTCCACAGACACGAAAACTCCGTTTACAAGGTTTTATTTTCTACTATATGATTTTAATATTCATTAACTGCTTAAACCCTCGTGGCTCCCTCCAAGTGGCTCCTGACTACTGCTTGGGGCTGTTTGGGCACAACGGTGAATCGGGCCCCCGAGATACCCGCTTTGATGCAAGCTACACAGAAGTGGGAAATACCGCACACTGTAAAGTCTTTCCCATATTTTGAGCACAAGAGCAAATTGTCAATGCATTTTGTCATTAACCCAGGGCTCTGTGTCTCCAGGGTGCTGGGACTGGGGTGAGTAGAGGTGGGTGTCAGGGTGGGTTTTCCTTGAGCTTCACTTTGGTTCCTGGAAAATAATTTGAAAGATTATGATATTAAGTCAGATGTGTTTAACTCAGTGTCTCCGGCCTCTTTAGACACAAACCTGTGTCTAGAAAGTAAACCATCCTTCTCTTTAGAGATGGAAATGGTGATGCCGGGAGCTCACACCAGGCTGCCTGCCGAACCTCTGTGAATGCTCAAGCGCGCTGCCCACAGTACTCTGGGACGTCTCGCTCGGCTTCGCCTTCCTATCTGTGTTACCTCCAGCATCTGCACCTTCATGACGGGTCTGCCCTGTGGGGCCCAGCTGATGCCCACCACTGCCTCCCACCCACAGCCTGGCAGCCAGGACACCCTCCTCTCCCATCCCTGCAGCTCAGCTGAGATGATGATGAGCTGATGGAAGCATGTGGTGCTCAGCCTTGGGGATAGCTGGAGGACCACACAGAGGGTAGGGGATGCTTGCACTGAAAGGGCTTGACTGCCCTCACAATTGCTGTACTGCCCGCAGCAGGCTTCCTTCCATGGGCACAGGCGCCGCCATCCACCCCCCACCAGGGAGAATCCACACCTTGGAATGAAGGCCTGGTAAGCTGCAGAGAGAAAAGCCCTACTCTCCCCTGTCGCAATCCCCTTCTTTTTCTACTCTGAGATTTAACTCTTTTCAGGATGACCAACAGTGGAAACATCTATTTGTTCAGAGGGAAACAGCCACAGGATCTGGTCTCTGCCGGCCAGTGCCAGTCAGTAGAGTAACTGATGATGCATTTCACAAAGTCCAGTCCATTCATTGTCAGATGCCGTTGAGAATCTGTCCAGGCTAGGTGCGGTGGCTCACACCTGTCATCCCAGCACTTTGGGAGGTCGAGGTGGGAGGATCACTGGAGTCCAGTAATTTGAGACCAGCCTGGGCAATGTAGGAAGACCCTGCCTCTACAAAAAGAAAAGGGAATCGGTCCAGGAGAACAAATGCTGTCAACTCCACTTCTAGGAGGTACCTGGAGTAGTCAGATTCATAGAGATAGGACATAGATTGGTGGTTGTCAGGGCCTGGCAGGGGCGGTAATTAGGGTTTAGCAGGTACAGAGGAAGCTTCAGTCAGGAGGATGAAAAGTTTCGGAGATAGGCTGTGGTGATGGGCGTACACAGTGTGAATGTGTATCAGGCCACAGAGCTGTCTACTTAAAAGTCAATAAAACGAGGACCCTTATCTTATGCACATTTTACCACAACTTAAAAAAATCAGTCCAGATTGCATCAGGTAGCATGGACCGTGCTTGTCACCGTCCCCCTCCAGTGTGAGAAGAGACAGAGGCCAGGTCTGGGAGCCTCGTCCAGCACTGGCTGCAGGCCTCCTGTGAGCAAGCTTGGACCATCAGGCACACAAACATTCCCCAAGAGCAACACCATTTTCCTGCTCAGGCTGAGTCCACGTGTGGGGAGAAGAACAAAATATTTCTCCCAACTCTGCGGGGTGCAGCTCAGCCCGCGCTCTCAAATGCACTCAGGGCGTGCAGGGCCCCTGGAGAATAATGAGCGTGCCTCACTTTCATGGCACCTAAAGACCCCTCCTGGTCCATTTTCTCAAAACAAAAGAAATCTTTCTAGGGCATTAAGAGCCTCGACCTCCAGTGCAGAAACTGCTGGCGACTTTGAAATGGCAGTCCTCCAGCCACAGAGAAAATCGCCAGGCTCTGCAGGCCGGGATTACACACACACCTTGCAGCACTGTCAAAATCTGCATGGGTTTGCAAGATGAAAGTTGCCTCCAAAGAAATGCTGCCTCCCTTCTGGCTAGACACCCCCGTCCTTTTGAGTTCTTTGCTCTCCTGCCTTTGGCCTTCAGGAGCAGCTGAGTGGAGAGCGTGGGCCGTCTGAGCCAGGGTAAGCTGTCTCTGGAGTTGCCCGCCTTCGGAAAGGCTCGGGATGAACCCTTCCTGCCTGGAGGCCCTGCCCAGAAACTTGAGAAGTTTCACGCTGTTGAACAGCTTAATATTCTCCACTTGTAAGGACTTGAACTATAGAACGTCTGAAGGGAGCTGAAGTACAAGAAAAGAAAGAGAACAGCTTCGTGTGCTACGGTGAAATCCCAACAAGAGAATTCTCCGATATGGTTCACAAGCCCTGAACAGACCCTCCCCGGCATGCCAGACCCCCATCAGAATCTCAGCAGCCCCAGTGGAGCTCTGGGGTTCAACACAGTCACCAAGCAAAGGGGACTGCAACAAGTCACTGTGGGTGACCCTAAGGTGGACATCTGTGCGCACCGAGTCTTTGTTAGGATAGGGTTCTCTAAAGCAAGAAAAAATATTCCAGCCACTGGCACATCAGGGCCCAAGTCCGTGCATTGTGTTGACAACTCTGAAAGAGACTTTCTGCCTCCCCAACTTTTGGAGAAGTTAACTGGAAAGAAAACTAGATACCCGCTGTTCTTTTTGGGTGCTCAGCATCTCAGCTTGTCCATTTCAGGGACCCCCTGCCCGGTGGAGGAAAAGCCTGCCTGGCACAGTACAGGATGAAAGTGCTAGAGATCACCTGCCCGGACCCCCAGGTGAGTGGTGGCCCAGGCTATGGACTGGAGTGGCTGATGGGAGGTAGCAGGGAAGGCGGGCTCCGAGCTGAGGGTGAGCGTGGCTGCTGCAGAGGTTCTGGAAACTTTCCAACACAGTCCCTTTCCTCTTGAGTAAACCAGAGTCTGTTTCTATTGCTAGAATCTAAATCTAAAACTCCCACATGTGGTATGCCACTAGCACTGTGTACCAGAGAATCTCTCATTTTCTTTTATTTTTTTAAAATTGATGTATTTCAAGGGCTCTAAGGGTACCGGTGGGTTTTGGTTACATGGATGAATTGCGTAGTGGTGAAGTCTGGGCTTTAGGTGCACCCGTCCCTGGAATAGTGCACATTGTACCCAATAGGTGATTTTTCATTCCTGCCCCCGCCCCTCTGTTGCAAGTCTCCAATGTCCGTTGTACCCACTCTGTATTACCCAGAGCTTAGCTCCCACTTATTTTTATTTTTATTTATTTTTTTGAGACGGAGTTTCACTTTTGTTGCCTAGGCTGGAGTGCAATGACATGATCTTGGCTCACCGCAACCTCCACCTCCTGGGTTCAAGCAATTCTCCTGCCTCAGCCTCCCAACTAGCTGGGATTATAGGCACCCACCACCACGCCCAGCTCATTTTTTGTATTTTTAGTAGAGACAGGGTTTCTCTATGTTGGTTGAACCTCCACTTCCCGGGTTCAAGCAATTCTCAAGCCTCAGCATCCCAGAGTGCTGACAGTGCCGGGATTACAGGCGTGAGCCACCGCACCCGGCTAGCTCCACTCATAAGCGAAAACATATGGTATTTGATTTTCTGTTCCCGAGTGACTCTATTTTGTTTTAGGTTGAACCCTGACTTGGCAACAAAACCTTGACCATCCTGGAGTACTTTTGAAGTCATATTTAATTCTTTGAAAACACAGGCAGTGAAGCCCACAAGCCCTGGAGCCCAGTCTTTATAGAGGAGAGGGAGGCAGAGGAATGGACATTGTAAGAATTAGTAGTACACAAAATATTTCCCAGTGGTCTGAAAGCCTCAATGGGCCCAACTAAAGGATACCTGAAGATCGACGCTTACCGACAGGAGGAAGAGCCCATCTTGGAATCCAGCCCAGGGCTTGTGGGCTGGAGAGAGGGACAGGCCCTCCTGTTTCTCCTCCTGTGTCCCTCAGCCATCCTCCTTCAGTGTTCCCGGACAGCATGGTGCCAATCACATAACTGGAGAGTTGGGGCCCTTGCTGGGCCCTGCAGGGACTCATGGAGATAAGATAGAGGGCAGGTGCATTGCACGTGGGTTCAGAAGCCTTGGGCCCAACCGGGGCTATTCTGCACTGTGGGCTGGAACCTTTGATGGGGCAGCGCATGCGACCCCTCGGGGCCAGCTTCCTCCTTTGCAAATAAGGGCAGGAGGGATGTAAATCACTGATTTAAGTCAGGGGTTCTCAAATTCTAGTGCAAGAAGTGGTGCTGGACTGTGAAAAATTATCCACTTTCACAGGTTGATGTAGAAACAAGAAAACCACAGTAACAAAAAAGTAATGATTTTGTCCTAAAGCGAATTTATTTCTATTAAAATGCTGAGTTCTGTTTTGTTATAATTTACTTTGCATGTGAATTCTATCACAGTGGTGAGGTGGGTGATATGTGTTCTAATTACTTCATTTGAGTGAATAAAAAGCAACTCAATACAGGTCTTCAAATCTTTTTTTTTTTTTTTTTTTTGAGATGAAGTCTTGATCTGTCACCCACGCTGGAGTGCAGTGGTGCAATCTCAGTAGCTAGGATCACAGGCACCTGCCACCATACCTGGCTAATTTTTGTATTTTTGTAGAGATGAGGTTTAACCGTGTTGGCCAGGTTGGTCTTGAACTCTTGACCTCAGGTGATCCACCCACCTTGGTCTCCCAAAGTGCTGGGATTATAGGCGTGAGCCACTGCACCTGGCCCCAAATCTTTTTTATAAAATTTATCAGCCTGTGAGATCCAAAACTCTGGTAACTACTAAGTTAACTAAAGTCCAAATTTCCTTCTACTTGTGTCTATGGATTTAGCTGAGTAGAAGTGCTTGGAGTGCAGTGAAATAGTTGAGAGTCAGATTTTAATTTAACATTAAATACTAAGTCTAATACGCAGGCAATGAACATATGCGTTAGCATTGGTTGAATTGAATGGATTGTTCTCTGCTATATATCATGAATGGAAGACAGCAAAAACGGCATGCCCTCTTTCAGCCACTGTGAACAGTGAACTGAGATGGCAGCTGGTGACTTACATCCTTTCAGAAAACCCTGAGGAGAGGACGTCTCTCTAATCTTTTACCTGGATAGTGGTCAGCACTCACTATCAATCACTGACTCTTGGTCCACAGGGCACATGTCACCTGCTTCCATTTCAGAAATAGGGGTGACTTCAAGTCGCAGGGAACTAAGTGGAGAATGAATCTGTGCTTGGAGAATAGTGGGTTATTTCAAAGTCTGTGTTTGTGAGTTGCTGAAAGAGTATTCGTTTCCATTTCCCGCATGAGGGCCTATGCTATCTGGAGGTAGAGAAATGACAGGAATGTGAATTGATGCTGAACTTTTAAAGTTAAGTACTTTTACAATATGGAGCTTCACGAATTCTAAAAAGGCCCTGCTGGTTAGTTTTCTGTTTTTCCCACGTGTCCTGGGTCCCACCCAAAGGGTAGGAACACCCAAACTCTTTTTTGCTTCTAGTCTAAGCTGGGGCTTTGTTTTCATAGAACTGTGCCCCTGTCTCATTCTGTAATGGAATATAATTACATGCATGGATGTGTGTATTTGAGTAACAGCCATCGTCCCCTCTGGGTACAAAGCACGGAGAGATCTGAGATTTGGCCTGTGATTGTTGTTCTTATATATCCAGCACACTGCAGGCGTGCAATCAGTGTGTACTGGCTGGATGGCCAGGATGAAGTACCAGGGCACATCCTCAAAACACACTTGTTCGTTCATAAGAACCAGTTTTCTGCTTTCCTTTGCCTTCGAATCTAATGGCTTCAAATTTACACTTAAACTGAATCACAGTGTTGGTTGATGAATGAGTTCTGGGAGTCTAATGTACAGTATGGTGACTAGAGATGATGATACTGTATTGTATACCTGAAATTTGCTAAGAGAGTAGATTTTAAATATTCTCACTCTAAAAGAAAGAAAAGAAGGAAAGAGGAAGAGAAGAAAGGAAGAGAAGGAAGGAAGGAAAGGAAAGAAGGAAGGAAAGGAGGAACAGAGGGAGGGAGGGAGGAAGGAAGGAGGGAAGGAGGGAGGGAGGAAGAGAGGGAAGGGAGGGGAGAGAGGGAGGGGGGAGGAAGGAAGGAAAAATTCATTTGCAATATGGGCCTTGTTAACAGTCATAGTGGGACATTAATATAGGATAATTGTATTTTTTTAAATCTTATGAATTATTTCAGAAATAAAAGTAATTCACTCATCCTTTGAGGCCCTCCAGGAACGTTTCTCCAACACCCCCCAGCAGCCACATCTTTTAAAACCCTTACACCATTTTTTATTTCTGCACTACTGTGAATGCCTCCCACTAGATCCTGAGTTCCTAAGGGACAGGAATCCAGACAACAGACTGATGATTAAGTACGGGCTAGTAGCGGGGGATGCCCAGAGCTGTTGCTCTCATGGGACCCTAGAAACTAGGCATTAAGTAATAAAAATGGCTTTGGATCGTTACCGTAGGAACCTACCCCAAAAGACTCATAGCATCCTGTTTCTCTGCAACATCTGCAAAGAACGGCCTCCAGGGATCTGACTCAGCAGTGGTCCCAAGCGTAGGTCTGGGGCGGCTCCTGGGCGATGAGTGCCCGCTCACCCTCCCTCCCGAGCCCGTCCTGCAGTTTAATCATGCTCTGCATCTATTCTAGGCCACGCTCATTTCCTGTGGTGGAAATTGGTTTTTGACAGTGTTCCTTTCACGTTTTAATCTCTCCATGCTAATTACACCCAGTCCTGTCAGTTCAAGGGTGGCTCTTCCTCTGTGTCAGATGAGTGGCTCTGCCCGCACACAAGCCCCGCCCCTTCGGGAAGCTCCGCCCCCTCCCCGCCCCACCAGTCAAAAAGCCCCCCCAGTGTGGCTGACTCTCCCCCACCTGCCTTCCAGGAAGGATGTACAAGGACGCAGCACTCCAGATGGGATTTGCTAACCAAGGGGACACCTAGTGATGAAAGGGATGAAAAGCAGCTGTGACAGGCCCAGAATGTTCCTTTGAGTCTTTTTATTTTTCAGGGTTTGTAAAATGCGTTATTTAGGATGCAGCACTCCAGATCAGAGCCTCAGCACATGTTTTCGATCTGGTGTTTCTGGGAAATTGGCTTTGGTCGCCGTCTCAACTGCATTGGATCTATGAGGGTGTATTTAAAAACAAAACAAAACTTCTTTTCAAAGTTCTCCATCATCATCAAAACGTGTTTTTAGACATCTTATAATTTGCAGGGCACAGTTAGGATTTGGCAACAAGAGGTTGGTGAAGGAACCTCAGCTCGTGTTCAGAAACTGAAGTTTCGTTCCTGCCCTATGGCGCATCTCTGTGGCTGTGGGAAAGTCAGTGACCTCTCTCTGGTCCTCAGTTGCCCTGGCTGTCACATGAGGCTGTTGAACTACAGCATCTAACATTGTAAAAATGGGTGATGAATAGTCTTGCAATTGATTATTATATAGATGTCTTGGGGGCTGGTAGAAATGAGAGGGGCTGGAGGTGGAAGAAAAACAGAATCTGTCCTTGGAAACCTTTCTGGTACATGAGCACTAGTCACAAGGGGACTGGGGAATGGATGCTCCGTTTCCATTTTGCAAGGCTACCTATGAATTATGCATATTGTACACACAGGCAAAAAGGATGGATAATTACCGGTTTGACCTCTGAGAAGAGAGACACTAGGTGAAAGGAATGTTGTTTGCTAGAGAGGGTAGAACAGGGGCTTTTCAGCTCTATTTAATAAAGGAAATTTACTAATCATCTAGGCTATACCCACTCACCTAACAGGCCAAGAAGCCAACACTCAGAGTGATTTGAGTGATTGGATCAAGAGCACACCATTGGTTGTAAAGTCAGAGAAATCCACCGCTAGAAAAAGTCATTCTAAAGAACAAGAAATTCATGGTGTTTACAACCCAACTCATGCAATGACAGAGAGTCCAGTTTCCACATTAATGTTGACAAAAGTCACGTGAAGCAATGTAAAATGTGACAAATATTACCAGCCATTGTCTGTACGTGCCGCAGTCACGTACGGAGCCTCAGATATTCTTGAGAGAGCAGAAGAGAGCCATGGTACCTAGGTCCCCAGGGAGAGGCGATTCTCAGGATGCCATTTGTTTCTTGGACACAGTGTCTAACCAAGGACCAAGGCCCCTGTCTTCTAGAATTTTGGAATAAGTCACAAAACATTGTATTTTAAATTTTCTAATATTTTTATCCAACAAACAGAACACCTATACCACTGAACTTTTCTCCCCAAGTTTTTGCATACTGAAAGAGGTCAACATTACCGGCCTCATCTCTTTTCACTCTCCTCCTCCCTCATCCTCCACCCCCTGGCGGCCTCCTTGTCCCTCCCTGCAGATGGCAGCCACCGTGCCTACACACCTCAGCACCTACACACAGGCTGCTCCTCTGCTCACAATACTCCAGAATCTACCCCATCCACTTCCCTGTCATCTTCAAGTTTCTGCTCAAATATCATCTTCACAGGAGGCCTTCCCTGACCATCCTACCTAAGATACAACCCTACTCCTGGTTCCTCTTCCTTTGCATCATTTTTTTTCTTTGACCTTCATCACCTTCTCACATTTTCGTTTTTTGTGTGTCTCCCCTCAAGTGTGTAAGCCTCATGAAGATCGGGGCTTGGGTCTGTTTTGTTCCCCTGTGATGTCCACAGGTCCCAGCACAGTGTCTGGCAGACAGTGCCGAATGAATATTTTTCTGAGTGCACGCAAGCTTTTCTTCACTTTCTGTTTCTTGTCCCTGCTTGTCTCTGCCTTCTAGCCTCTTTCCCAGACCTGCTCAAGTCTCACCCCTTAACTAGAAGTGGATTAATTAACTTCACAGCTGAAAGAGAGTCATTTCCAGCCTCCTTACTTGAGAAAACCAGAAAGGCTAACAGCACAGATCCAGGACTTGAACTTAGATCTCATGTTGCCTCCCAGCCATGGCTCTCCCAACAGTTCCGGATTCCTCCAGCCTAGTGTGCACCTTCTTTCTTCCCCCCGGGTCTGGCCCTCTCTACCTATATGTACCACGCCTTCTTACACTTCATCTGAGCCATGCTGAACCCTGATTCTGCCACAAGTTAAGTATGTGGCCTTGGGCCAGTGACTTAACTTCTCTCTGCCTTGGGCTTCTCTCCTCTCAAGGGAAGAGTAACATTTCCCTTAGAAGATGTTCACAAGGCTCAACTAAAACGAAGGAAGCAGCGTCCTCTCCTCAGTGTCTGGCCATTCCTCTCCCTTTCTCTGACTTGTCGGGAGATGGTCATTTGCTCAACAGAAACGTTAAGTTTCTCAAGGTCTCTCTGTTGTCCCCATCCCCAGGCCTAAGCTCCTAGAAGACAATGAAGAAATCCTTGGGGAGTGAAAATGAGTTTTAAAGGGAGGATGATGGCCTCCGTCATGTGGGCATCCCACTGTCTGGGCTGGCTGGTGGATTCTAGTTCGGAGGCCTGGCACCCCTTCAGACTGATCATGAAGATGAACAAGGCCTCCAAGAGGCCAGGTAAGGCAATGTGGGGCATTTTCTGCCTTTCTCAGGGGCCAGCTTGTGGGCAAAACATCTCAATTTCAAAAGTCACTCTCAAGGTAACGGGGCAGGAATCTTGACTTCCTCAGAGACCACCGTAATGAGCATTTCTCAAAGACTGCTCTTCAGTATCTAAAAAGAAAAAAGCAAGTGAGGGTGTTGTGTGATTTTTAAACAGTTCACAATGCTAGGTTAAAGAGTTACCCAGCTGCATTTATGCAGGACTTCCCAGAGACTTTGTCAAGTGTATGTGCATTATGACTCTCCAAGAGGGATGGAAGTATACATATGCTGAAACCGTTTCCAGAGGTATTCGGTCAAGATACCCTTTCTTTCCAAGGAACAGCTGTTACGCTATACACCACATTCTGGGAAAATACAGCTCTAGACAAACTCAGATTGGGCCATGAAAGCTGAGCCTGGAGACACAAAGCGGCTTGGCCAAGATTAAACAAATAATGGCAGAATCAGGGCTACAATCCAGTGCCCTGGTGTGTTTCCCAGTGCTCTTCCTTCTTCATGGCACTGAGGTTGGTGAAGGCCTTCAAATCAGACCAGCTCTAGTGACGGAGCCTGGGGTTTTCACTGGAGAAAATATGCTGGCATGAAATGTAACCAGCAAGACAGCCTTACTAAGATAAAAAGTGAAAGTGTGCATGTGCATGTGTGTGTGTGAGTGTGTATGTGCATGTGTGTGTGCATGTGTGCATGTGCACATGTGTGTGCATGTGTGTGCATGTGCATGTGAGTGCATATGTGTACACGGGAGTGTGTGTGCATGAGTGTGCGTGTATGCATGTGAGTGTGTGTGTGCATGTGTCTGTGTGTGCGTGTGTGTGCATGTGTATGTGCATGTATTTGAGTGTGTTTGTCTATGAGTATGCCTGTGATTGTGTGCATGTGAGCATGTGTACATGTGATTGTGTGCATGTGTGTGCATGTGAGCATACGTGATGTGTGTGCGAATGTGCGTGTGAGTGTGTGAGTGTGCATGTGAGAGTGTGCATGTGTGTGTGTGCATGTGTGTTTTGCAGGGGTAGCAGCAACAGCACTGAAGGCCCTATTCCCACCCAAGATGGTTGCATGGTCTTTGCAAGCCCCGTTGAAGATCTCTCCCCTAGCCCAGCATGGTCCCTGCAAGTCCCGGTGAACGAGGATCTCCCCCAGGCCTCCCCTGACTTTTCATGTTTCCGGGCACGGTGAGTGATACACTGAGCTTTCATCAATGGTGAGGCATTCCCTGGCCCAGTGTGGAGGGCTCAGTGCAGCCCCTAAAGACATCCATGCCCTCATCCCCAGAACCTGTATATGTCACCTTATATGGCAAAAGAGACTTTGCAGATGTGATGAAGCTGAGGGTTTTGAGATGGGGAGACGCTCTTGCATTATCCAGGTGGGCCCAGTGTCATCACAAGGGTCCTTATGAGGAGGTGGGAAGATCTGGCCACAGAACAGGAGTAGGGACTGTGATGATGGTAGCAGAGACCGGAGGGACAGTTTGAAGGCAGAGGAAGGGGCCACAAGTCCAGGAATTCGGGTGGCTGCTAGAAGCTGAAAAAGGCAAAGCAATTCTCCCCTGGAGCCTTCAGAGGAGGCCAGTCCTGCCAACATTTCAACTTTAGCTCCATGAAACTGATTTTGGACTTCTGAATAAATTTGTGTCATTTGAAGCCAGCAAGTTTGTGTAATTTGTTACAGAAGCAATAAAAAATGAATACATGCAGTCTGATGAGAATATCCGTGTCCACTCTGAACAGGTTGTGCTGCCCATATAAGGCGAGTGCTGGTGACAGGGAGCCTGGGGTGGTGTGACTGGCTCATGTATGCAGCTGGGTCACCCCACACTGCTGGGAACCACCCAGAGGTCTCCTTCAAGCATTTCCCTCTGTCATAGCTTCATATGGAAGGAATGGGGCCATGTCAGTCTCCCACTCAGAGGTAAGGGCATCTGTGTCTCCTGCAGCATCATCAATTTGTCCCTGTGGCAAGAAGCGGGGAGTGACTGATTTGTGACACCACGCCTCACCTGTATGGCTTTCAATGACTGTTTTCCTTGGTAGCATTGAAGCTGAGCCGTCAGGCAAAACGAGACCCAAGCAAGTTGGAGCTGCCCGGGAACTGGAAGCACTTGCTTGTAAAACATTTCAACATTTCCAAGGGTGTATTTTCTCCCACATGTTCTGGAATGCTTGGAAACCATTTTAATTAGCATTGTTGGCCTGTCTGGCTGCCTCAGTTTTTTCGTTTGCTGAGGGCCTCTTCAGCACCTGCATTGAGAAGTCGCAGGAGACCAGAGCTGCACAGGACATCACAGAGCTGAGTTCTGACCCAATTATCTGAATCAAATGTCACCCAATATCCTATCTTCAACAAACAAAAGAGCAACTAAGCCAGAGACACTATCTTCAGATGCCTTGGCCTATAAGGAATTCATTCTGACTTGAGATGCGCTTTAACAGTTTCAGATGAAACCACCACCTGAGCTTCAGATGTGACAGTGAAGTATGAGGAATTAGATTATGAACTGTCACAGCAGGCGGTGTGGAAGTGATCATGATGCTATAAATGACAAGTTGCATTTCTTTTTTCCAATGGCATATTTGCAACTTAATCAATTGCCTTTTTATTTTCCCCGATCCACAGATTTGTTAAAATAGTCTATCAGATGAATATTTTGCTTATGGTTTATGCAAAAGAGGACTCACAGAATCTGAAATGTGAAACACACAGGAAATTGACATTCAATAAGCAGGCTACACAGAGGCTGGTGTAAAACCACCACCTCTAAATCAGAACTAAATTACTAAATTATAACTAAAATTGTAAAATAGACTCAGGCTGTTGAAACCATCAAAAGCAGCAGAAGGCATCGTTAACTTTATTAACTGCCTCCCGGGTTCAAGTGATTCTCCCACCTCAGCCTCCCAAGTAGCTGGTACTACAGGCACACACCACCACATCTGGCTAATTTTTGTATTTTTCGGTAGAGACAGGGTTTCACCGTGTTGGCCAGGCTGGTCTTCAACTCCTGACCTCAAGTGATCTTGCCCACCTTAGCCTCCCAAAGTGCTGGAGTTACAGGTATAAGCCACCACACTTGGTAACATCAGCATTCGCAGGACAGCTGGTACCGCTTGGCTTGGAGTCTTATCAGTAGAGGAATGCATTGGTGTCATCCTGCCCCAGCTACATACTACAGCTATATACTTGACATGGCGGGGGGTGGGGGAATAACTATAAGTGAAGAAGTTAAAATGGAGTCAGTCCGGCTAATTTTCAATACGTAAGAACGAGTTGATTAGCCTAACACACGGTAGGTTAACACATAGTGACAGCTGTATTAGGAAATCGTCTCATGGACCCTGTCATTTCTCACTTTCTAATGTATTTGGAAACTGTTTCTAAATGATAGATAATACATGCCACCACACTTGACTAATACAAAAGCAGTTTTGATTGGATTAAGCTTTGGAATGTCTCTTACTGGAAAATATGGCTAAAATAGAGTATTTTACTTCTCCCTCATTTTAAATCCTCTTTCTGCAGTGGTTTTACTTGCCTCAGCAACCTTACAATCCATATTTTCTCAAACAATTCCAATTCAGTACCATTTATGTTTTTTCAATAAAATTATTACAGAGATCACCTAAATGCAACATAATTATAACGCTTATTAAGGCTTATGATGCAAACAAATTCACAAAGAATAAAACCTCTTTGGTCCCAATTTGGAGATCAGAATATTTTTCTCTAGCCTGATTGAGATAAAAATTAAGAGTCTGGGGAGAGTTGGGCAGGGGGTCTGTAGAAGGATGCTGACCTCTGCAGAGAAGGCCAGTGTGACAGGAAAGCAAGAACCAGCTACAGCAGCATCTAGCCATGTCCCTGTGGTTGCCACACCCCTGACACCAGGCACGATGATTTTATAATAATAGAGTTCTCCGAGAAAATATGTCCCTCCCTCTTTTCTTCCTGGTAATTAAATGTCAGAAGAAGAAACTCAAAACCAAGACTAGAAAAGGAAATAGTGCCAACCAAGAGTTGGCACTGGGATACAAAAAGCCCATTAGCTGAGGTCAACCCAGCAAGGGACACGGCAGGCCAGAGAACTCCCACAACCCTGGTACCAGGCTCCCCCTCAGCCCCGCCTCAGAGCTGTGCTGGGCTGGGGACTTCAGAGGACATTTTCACGGAACAAGCCAGGTATTTTTTTTGTGTTTGTTTTTTTGAGACACAGTCTCACTCTGTTGCCCAGGCTGGAGTGCAGTGGCATGATCTGGCTCACTGCAACCTCTGCCTCCCGGATTCAAGCGATTCTTCTGCCTCAGCCTCCTGAGTAGCTGGGACTACAGGCGCGCGCCACCATGCCCAGCTAATTTTTGTATTTTTAGTAGAGACGGGGTTTCACATATTGGCCAGGCTGGTCTCAAACTCCTGACCTCATGATCCACCTGCCTCAACCTCCCAAAGTGCTGGCATTACAGGCGTGAGCCACCGCTGCCCGGCAAGCCCGGTGTTAAGAGGACATAGAGGGAAGAATAATTCAAGATGTGACACAAGAGAGAATTTTCTCCCAACAGAGAGGTTGGAGAAAGGACACCTATGTGGTGAGGAAATGAGAAGGAGGGAAAGAAAACACGTTTGTGATGTGGGACAGGCCCTCGCGATCCCGACGTGGAAGCTGTGTTTGCAACAGAGAAAGAGGCAACAGCTAACAAGGAGTTTGGGGCATCAAGTCCATCCTGGCAAACATCTACTGGGCATTAGCAAGGTCCTGGCAAACATCTACTGGGCATTAGCAAGGTCCTAGGCACTGCTTTGACACTTGGGGCGTACCGTAGGAAGATGTGGCATCTGGTCTGCAGGGGCTTACTGTCAGACTAGAGAATAAGTGACACACTGCAGGACGATCCCTGCAGTGGAGTGGTGATGGAAGGGCAGTGGGAGGTGCATGCCAAGCGTCTCTGTGGCACCTCTCAGAAGGCATATCGGAGCTGAGTCCTTTGGAAGAGGAAGCATCTGCTAGACAGATAAACGGAAGAGAGGTGCTCTCAGCAGCCAGTGTGGGCAGCAAGTTCCTACTGCGGGAGCATAGATTGCGGGATGGAGGACACCACAGCAGACACCTCCATGAAGGGCCTTGGTCCCAGGGAAAAGATGTGAGGCTTTGTCCTAGGGCCCATGGGGAGCTCAGGACAAGTTCTGTTGAGGAAAGCATGATCCGATCTGTGGGACACAAAGATGTGTTCGGGTGTTTTTGAAGGCCAGCATAGATGGGGAGAGAATGAATGGAAGCAGGAGGCTTGAAATCAGCCCACTGCCTCTCTGCATCTGAACCAAGCTTTTGGCAGCGACTGGGGTGGGGAGAAGGGTTGCTTAGAGGGCAGGCAGGGGTGAGTATGTTTAAGAGAAAGTATCAGCAGTGTTGGAAAGTTGGGGAAAGGAAGCCCCTGCAACAATGCTTTTCTCTCTGGGCGGTTGCGTGTCGTGTTGCGATCCACTGAGTTGTGAAATGCGGGACAGAAATCCTGGCGTGTCCTGGGGCGCGAGAGGAAGAAGACGGACACGGCCCTGAAGTGCCGAATGTGACGGATCTGCTGAGGGTAGAGCCAAGTGGGGAAGCATGCCTGGGGGTCAGGAGGAAAGTCTCCAGAGAAAGAACGTGAGAGAACTTAGCATAAAGAACAGGGAGGTGACCGATGAAAACCTGCTTGTGAGCAAAAGCACTGAAGCTGAGTGGGAAGAGTAAACAAAGAACCTTGATAGCAAGGTCAGAACCCTGGGGACACAGATTTAAAGGACAGCAGAGGCAAAGTCAAAAATTCACAAAAGACATTGAGAAGAGGCCAGAAATACTATAAAGACCAGATAGTGGTGTCGTGAAAACCAAGAGAGTAAGGAGTTCCAGCAAGGAGGAGGGTTATCCTACCGAACTCTCTGGCATTGCATTTTGTTTTTAGACAGAGTCTTACTCTGTCACCCAGCCTAGAGTGCAGTGGCACAATCTCGGCTCACTGCAACCTCTGCCACTGGGGTTCAACCAAGTCTCATGCCTCAGCCTCCTGAGCAGCTGGGATTATAGGCATGCACTACCACACCTGGCTAATTATTTTATTTTTAGTAGATGCAGGGTTTCCCCATGTTGGCCAGGCTGGTCTCAAACTCTTGACCTCAGGTGATCCACCCACCTTGGCCTCCCAAAGTGCTGGGATTACGAGTGTGAGCCACTGCGTCCGGTCCTCTGGCATTCTGTTTTTGGAGTCTGGAGTCAGAGTCTGTGCTTTATGTAATCTCTTAGTTCTTCCTGATTTGGTTAATGCATGCTGTGTGGCCATATGATGCTGGGCAATGCGGGGTCAGGGAATGCAAATGTGAGTAAGGCAAAGCCCGATATCGAGGGGCTCTCAAGCTAGTGGAGAAGACAGACAACCAGATAGGAAAACACAGCCTAATCTCGGCTCACTGCAGTCTCCGCCTCCCGGGACCAAGCAATTCTCTTGCCTCAGCCTCCTGAGTAGCTGGGACTACAGGCATGTGCCACACCACACCTGGCTAATTTTTTTTCTTTTTCTTTTTTTTAATTTTTTTGAGACGGAGTCTTGCTCTGTTGCCAGGCTGGAGCACAGTGGCACAATCTCGGCTCACTGAAACCTCTGCCTCCCTGGTTCAAGCAATTCTTCCACCTCAGCCTCCCAAGTAGCGGGAACTACAGGCATGTGCCAAACGCCCGGCTAATTTTTGTATTTTTAGTAGAGACGGGGTTTCACCATGTTGGCCAATATGGTCTCGATATCTTGACCTCGTGATCTACCCACCTCAGCCTCCCACCATGCTGAGATTACAGGCATGAGCCACCACACCCAACCCCAGGAATCTGGATTTGAAGAGACACAGGTGGAGGCTGAGGCTGTGGGGTAGTGCTTTTCAACCCTGGCTGCGCACGGGAAACACCCGAAGCTCTGACAGCCTCTCATTCTGGGTCCCACCCAGAGGGTCTAATGTCACAGGCCTGGGCCTGGAGGAAAGCTCCCCAGGGGACTGGAGTGGGTGGCCCGGGTTGAGACCCACCGGCATCAAGAGAAGGGTGTCAAGCCTGCAGGATGCCCCTCCCCACTCCAGGGCTTACCAGCCATGTGACCCTGGGAAACTCATTAGCCTGTCTTACTTTCCTGCGCTACAAAATTAAGATTGTGCCTCTTCAAAGAATTATGAATATTCAATAAGATAACGTGGGTGAGTGCCTAAGCACACCCCTGGCACATACTGCAAACCAGGTATGTATCGGGATTCACTCCCAGACCAAGTCAGAGGAAGGGCATACCCTCGGCCTGCAGTCCCAAAATGAAACCAGGCAAAGGGAACTAGGAACCCCCCACACCTGCCATCCACAGGACACCTCTCTGTGTGCATGCGCCTGGTGGCTCTGACCCTCACACAGCAGCCTTTAGAATACAGCACGGAACACAGAAGCATCGTGATACCCCAGCCTTGATGGCAGAGCTGCAGCAGCGATGGCTGTCACTGACACACAACACCAGGATGTAACGGATCCGTTCGCTCTGGTCGCCCCTAGACAACGATTTAGGAAGTACCGTGTGTGCCCGGAAGGGCATCCATCTGTCATTCCTTCATCGTTTCAACCAACATTCTTCAGTCCTTGCTCTCTGCCAGCCACCACACTAGGTTCTGGAGGAAAAATATAAGCAGGAAAGAGACGGTCTGCGCCTCCAATGGGGGCAGATCTGGGTCCCCCACATCTGTCTACTCCATTCTCTTTTCAGCATCAAGGCAGCCCCCACTATTTCCACCTTCATCATTCCTCTCATGGGTTTTGGCACGAGCCCCTTGACTCTTTCACCCGCTGCCAGTAGCAAGCTCTTCCAACCCATTCTGGCATCGGATACAGATTACTAATCACATGATCCCTCAAATAAATGTTAACTGTGACTGTGTGTGACAACAAAGGCACCTGATGCTATGGGACCGTGTCTTAGGGGGCTTCGATCAGGTAGAGAGGCCAGACAGGCTTCTCCGAGGCAGTGACAGCCGAGCTGAGAAGTCAGCGCAGACACAAGTGGAGAGGGTTGGGGAGACTCCTCAGGCCTCACAAGCCTCCCCCATCAGCTATCCCACGCCTCCAGGCCCTTCTTTGCACAATCCCCCCGCCTGAAGGATCCCTGCCGCCTGGTCGTACAGCAAGCACCACTCCTCAACCAAGGCTTCCCTCAGCGCCATCCCTCTCGAGGTCCATTCTGACCACAGCTGCTCCCCAGTCATCCCTCCCCCTGTGTCTCTGCCGGATTTATCACCAAAGCTCTCACCCAGTGCAGGACACCGAGATGGCTGCGTCTCTCCCACTGGACGGCATGCTCCTCACCGGTGGGTCTGCTTACCTCACTATCTAGTAGCGAATGCAGTAACAGACAGAGATTTATCTTCAGGGTTGGGCTCAGGACTGTGGAGGCTTGGCAAGCCTAAAATCCGCAGGGTAGGTGGGCAGGCCGGAGACCTGGGGAAGGGCTGCTGGTGCAGCTTGAGTGCCAACGAAGTGGGTGTGGAGGCAGACCCCCCTCTCCTCAGGGGACCTCAGCCTTTTTCTCTTCATGCCCTCAACTGATTAGACAAGGCCCACCCACACTGGGAGGATAACCTACTTTAATTTAAATGTTAGTCTCATCTTTAAAATACCTTCACAGCAACACCAAAGCTGGGGTTTGACCAAATATCTGGGTACCAGGGTGCAGCCAGGTTAACACAAAAAGTTAACCGTCACCCCAAGTAAAAACAGTACCTGGTAATTGTGAAGTCACGAAATCTGCTGATGATGTGTTTATCTTCTCCATTCTCTTCCTTTCCCTCCCGCCTTTGCTTCTCTCTCATGTCTCTCCCTTTTCCTCCCACTTTCCACCGCTTCTTTTCTTCCTGTGCGTGTCTCTCTCCCCATGGTTTCTTCCAGGAGTGCCGGGGGTCCTGTCAGCTGCAGGTCGAGGGAGGAGTGGAGCGAAGCTGAAAGGCCGGGCTATGACCACACACATCTCAGAAGGGCCTTTCTCAGCGGGAAAGGAAATCCCAGGGGAAGGGACTTTTCAAGGTCAGACTGCACCAGTGGAAAGTCAGCACCAGCCCCGGGCAGCCTGTGCCCTTTCCACTAACTGTGCCAGCTCTCACCAGGGGGAGGCTGAGCAGGAACAAAGGCCCTTGGAGGAGAACCGACCTCCTGCAGCTTGGCTTCCAAAAGACCCAGCCCCACGGAGCCTGGCGCTACTCCTGCAGGCAGAACGTGCCTGAGGATGCTGGGAGCCCACCAAGCGTCAGGTCAGGCATTGGAATCGGCGTGTTTGCTCCTGGTGGACAGCGTGCCACCCACTCTCAAGTGTGCTTCTGGTGCCACGAGCTGTAGTGCTGAGCTCCACTTCACAAGACTCACTCCTGCCCCGCCACCTCCTGAGCACATGCAATCAAGGCCAACCTACCTTTCAACAAACATTTATCAGCACTCCCTCCATGCCAGGCACTGTGCCAGGTGCAAGGGTGCCATGAGCAAGCCAAGTCCCTGGGCTCAGAGCACTCACAGGCCAGTGGAGGGGACAGCCCTATGAGGCCCAGCAGGCACACCCACCCAGGACTGGGCTGGGCAGCCCTATGGCCATATTGACTCCCTGTTCACCCATACCATCATCTAACCTTCCTGTTTATACATTAAAACACTGCAACCAGAGAGGTGGAGGCCAGGCGTCCTGACAAGACACAGCCGAGTCTCCAAGAGCCAATCAATCCATCCAGTTTCCTCTCAAGCCAGCCTCTCCTTAGAAGCTGTTGGACAGCTTCAACCACTAGAGGGCACAGCCAACCCTCGATGGATCCAAATGTGCCCACATCTTGAGGGAGCCTCAGCACCGGCTCGCAGCTCCCCAGCTCCACCATCATAGAATAGAGCATGAATAGCTTTTATCTTTTCTCAAAACGAGCCCTGCATTGAGGCAAGCTTTACATTGGCTGCACAGACTTTACTCTTCTTAATTTTCTTTCTTGTGAGTACATAGCAGATGCATATATTTATGGGGTACAAGATTTTGATACAAGCGTAGAACTCATAATAATCACTTCAGAGTAAATGGGGTATCCATCCCCTCAAGCATGTGTTCTTTTGCTGTGTGACAATCTAATTATACACTTTCAGCTATTTTGAAGTGTACAATAAATTATCATTGACTATAGTCACCCTGCCATGCTGTCAAATACTGCATCTCACTCATTCTAACTATACTCTTGTATCTATCAATCAACCTCTCCACCCCCCAGTGCCCCATCCCTCTGCCCTTCCCGGCCTCTGGTAACCATCCATCTACTGTCTGAGTTCAATTGTTGTTATTTACGAACAGAGTCTCCCTCTGTTGCCCAGGCTGGAGTGCAGCGGCAGGATCTCAGCTCACTGCAACCACCGTCCTTCCTGGTTCAGGTAATTCTCCTGCCTCAGGCTCCTGAGTAGCTGGGACTACAGGTGCCCACCACCTCGCCCTGCTAATTTTCGTATTTTTAGTAGAGACGGGGTTTTGCCATGTTGGCCAGGCTGGTCTCGAACACCTAACCTCAGGTGATCTGCCCGCTTCAGCCTCCCAACATGCTGGGATTACAGGTGTGAGCCAGCA
Source organism: Cacajao melanocephalus (assembly GCA_963573385.1). Taxonomy (NCBI): domain Eukaryota; kingdom Metazoa; phylum Chordata; class Mammalia; order Primates; family Pitheciidae; genus Cacajao; species Cacajao melanocephalus. Next base: position 21,931 of record CAUYLG010050966.1, on the reverse strand, counting down.
CACCTGGCCAATTGTTTTGACTTTTAGATCCCACTTGTGAGTGAGAACATGCAAAGTTTGTCTTTCTGTGCCTGGCTTATTTCACTTAACATAATGACATCCAGTTCTATCCATGTTGTTGCAAATGACAGGATCTCATTATTTTTTATGGCCGATTAGTGCTCTACTGCATATAAGGTAGAGATTTATCTTCAAGGTTGGGCTCAGGACTGTGGAGGCTTGGCAAGCCTAAAAGCCACATTTTCTTGTTTTTTGTTTTGTTTTGTTTTGAGACAGAATCTCACTCTGTAGCCCAGGCTGGAATGCAGTGGCATGATCTCGGCTCACTGCAACCTTCGCCTCCCAGGTTCAAGTGATTCTTTTGCCTCAGACTCCTGAGTAGCTGGGATTATAGGCGTGCAACACCATGCCCGGCTAATTTTTGTATTTTTAATAGAGACGGGGTTTCACCATGTTGATCAAGCTGGTCTCGAAGTCCTGACCTCAGGGGATCCACCCACCTCAGCCTCCCAAAGTGCTGGGATTACAGGAGTGAACCACTGCACCCCACCCAAGAACCACATTTTCTTTATCCATTAATGAACAGACTTTACTCTTGAGCCAGTATGTTAAGGGGTGAGGGAGTCAAGCTGTCCTAATACAGAGAAAAGAGACCAAAGATTGCCTTATTGATAAATAACCAGAAAAATGATTAAAATATTTTTTAAAAATCTTTGTTCATTATTCTAACCAACTACCAATGTCTAATGTCAATACGTAACCACACATAAGCTTGCATTATTGACAAGCCACTGTATAGCAATGGTATCAAATAAATGCAGGACCATGGACCGTGGACCAGTGCATTCCAGCGTGCACCAGAATCACCTGAGGGGCTGGCCTACCCTCCTTCCTTCCTTCCTTCCTTCCTTCCTCCCTCCCTCCCTCCCTCCTCCTCCTCTTTCTTTCTTTCTCTTTCTTTTTCTTTTTTTCTTTCTTTCTCTTCTTTCTTTCTTTCTTTCTTTCTTTCTTTCTTTCTTTCTTTCTTTCTTTCTTTTTCTTTCCTTTTCAGATACAGATTCCAGGGTCACATCCACAGAGATTCTTTTCAATAGTCTTAGGTCTGTGATGGGCTCTAGAAATGTGTGCCGTCAAAAGGCTTCTGGTGTGTAAAGGAGTACCCGAAACGGCTAGCGCAGACTGAATTTGAATATTTGCTGACTTTGGGGTAACTCGTACCTTTGGGCATGATAAGGAGGACAACGCATCTCCAGGGTCCCCAGGTGTGCTGAGACCATGCTCCCTGCTTTGCTACGCAACGGCTACACGTGGCCTTTGGAAGGTGAGTGTGAGTCCCTTGGCTGGAAAGTCTCTCCCATGACTTCTAATCTCAGTTGGATTGAGGTGACAGCAAGGCCCAGCACACTCCTGGAAGGGACACAGTTTTGGAGTCAGATCGGCCTCAACTGGTTTCCTGCTCTACCACCTAACAGTTACATGCCCTGGAGTCTAGTGTCCTTGAGTTCCCAAGCCTCCGTTTTCTTACGTATAATAAACACATTGCCCATCCCACCATTGTGGGGATCAAATGAGTGAAGAGCAGCTTCGTGCCCAGAGGAATGAGAGCTGCTATCTGCACCTGACGATTGTCATGAATCACCTATGAGAAAGAACAGCAGGACGGCACCACCACCACCCCCCGCAGGGCGCCGGCACCCTCGGCTGTTTCGGATCTATTACAACAGAGGCCACATTCAGCTCCAGCTGGTGGGTGATCAGAGGGTTGTCCTTTCTAGCAGACAGTCTGAATTCATCACCTGAAGGCACTCGTATTTCTTCAAAGTTCAGGTCTAGGAAAGAAAGGAAACAGAGTCTGAGCCTCCCTTTCTGTTTCTACACTCTTCAAAACACAGACTTTTTTTTTTTTTTTTTTAAACGGAGTCTCACACTGTCACCCAGGCTGGAGTGCAGTGGCACAATCTTGGCTCACTGAAACCTCCACCTCCCAGGTTCAAGCGATTCTCCTGCCTGAGCCTCCTGAGTAGCTGGGACCACAGGCACCACCACCATGCCCAGCTAGTTTTTGTATTTTTAGCAGAGATAGGATTTCACCACGGTGGCCAGGCGGGTCTCAAACTCCTGACCTCGAGTGATCTGCCCGCCTCAGCCTCCCAAAGTGCTGGGATTACAGGTGTGAGCCACCGCACCTGGCCAAAAACACAGACTTTAATGATGACCTCCAAGTTCAATCTAATGGGTCTTTGAATCCTATAAACTTTTTCTGTACCTCTCCTTCCAGATGCTACTGACCCTCTCTTCCTTCTTGAAGCCACCTGAACCTCTGCTGCTAGGTATCCTGGCAGCCTTCCGAGCTCTCTTTCCCTTTCTTCGCTTTCCTTCCCATCCATCTTCCTGGTGATGTCCTTCACCTACTCTCCTTGTCCATCAGGGTCCCCCAGGATTCTATCCTGGGCACCCTGACCTTCTCCTTTGAGCCCTTTTGTTGTTGTTATTGCTGTTGTAGTTTTGAGACATCCACTTTGTCACCCAGGCTGGGGTGCAGTGGTGCAATCACAGCTCACTGCAGGCTCGACCTTCCAGGCTCAAGCAATTCTTGCAACTCAGCCTCCAAGTAAGTGGCTGGGACCATGGATGCACACCACCACGGCCAGCTAATTCTTAAACTTTTTTTGTAAAGATGGGATCTTGCTATATTGCCCACACTTATCTTGAATGCCGGGACTCAAGCGATCCTCCTGCCTTTGCCTCCCAAAGTGCTGGGATTACAGGCATGGGTCACCACCCCCAGCTCCTTTGAGCTCTTTTGAAGTGATTTCACCCACTGCCATGCTGTCGGTCCCGCAGCTGACACTGTTATCTCTGGCCTTCGGGTTTACATCTCAGCTGTCTTCCAGGCAACCATTAATGGGGTGTCCATTTGAACTTCAGAGTCAATATATCCAAAATTAAATGAACCATCTTCTCCTACACCCCCTGTCCACATATACATACCCACTCCCTGAAAAATGGAGTGCATTGGCACGATTTGGGCTCACCACAACCTCTGCCTCCCAGATTCGAGTGATTCTCCTGCCTCCACCTCCTGACCTTTGCTCCTGGATATCCTAGCCTACTAGACTACAGAGCTCTCCTTCTTTCCTTCCCATCCATCTTCCTTGTGTGTCCTTCAACTACTCTCCTTGTCCATCAGGGTCCCCCAGGATTCTATCCTATGTACCCTGACCTTCTCCTTTGAGCTTAGGGTGGGCCCCTGAGAATGACTTTGTCTTTCTCCTTATTGCCAATATCAATCAATAGAGTCACCAACCAGTCCACTCCTCGACCAGAAATCCAGCAATCATCTTCCCTGTTCTTCTCCCACCATATTTAATCCTTCCCGCAACTCTTCCGATTTTCTGTCTCCAACACGCTCAGCCCATCCTTAACCCTGATTCAGAACCTCATGGTCTTTACCTGAACCACTGTGGCACAAAGAAGTTAACATCCTTGGTGCCAAGTTCGCCACCTCAACCCCCCGCCCCCGACTTGACCCTTCATTCACTTTCTACCACACTCTCCCTCACATTTCAAGATCTAGTAAGACTACATGCTGTTTCCCAAGATCAAAGAGCTAGTTCATGCCCCTGTGCCCCTCGTCGTGCCAAACCCTGTCCTGAAAGCACCCTTCCTGCCTGTCTTTCTGCGGTACCTGTTCCTCACTGCAGGGGGTAGAACGGTTTCCTGCCTCCCCCTACTGCAAAGATATGTCCACCTGGAAGCTGAGAATGTGAGTTGATTTGGGAAAAGGGTCTTTGTAGATGTGATTAATTTATGGATGTCAAGATGAGATCATCCTGGCTTATCTGGGCAGCATAAATCCAAAGCAAGGGCCATTGGATAGGAAAACAGGACACGGGCATACAAGGGGAGAAGCCAGGTGAGGATGGAGGTGGGACGGGGGTGAGGTTGCTGCAAACCGGACAGCCCTGGAGCCAACAGAAGCTGGAGGTGGCAAGGAGTGAAACCTCCCCTAAAGGCCCAGAGGAAGCATGGCCCTGCCACTGCCTTGGTTTTTGACTTGTGGCCTCAAGACTGTGAGAGGATACATCTGCATCATTTTCGGTCTCCAGGTTTATGGTGATTTGTTACAGCAGCTCTAGAAAACTAATACACTAATTCTTCAGGACTCAGTTCATGAAACACCTCCTCCAGGAAGCCTTCTCTTGTTCTTTTCATCACCACCCACCTCCTGTCAGCTTATACTAGGTTCCTTTCCTGTGTCTGCCTCACTCCATCAACTCCTGAAAGGCAGCGACTGCATTCTGCCCATGGTATACGGGGTCCAGCACCGTTCCAGGATTTAGCAGGTGCTCTCCCAGATCAACACATGGGCATCTCAGCCCCTGTGCCCCTCCTGTGGTCCAGGTGTGATGCCAGGCACTTCACAGACAGCACTGCACTGAGTCATCTCAGCAAACCCAGGTGGGGGGCCATCATCACTGCTTTACGGTTGCAGAAACAGGCTCAGTAAGGTACCCAAGACTGCTGGGTGAGCAGAGTCACAATGTATATCCAGATCTCTCAATCCCAGGTCCAGGCCACCATGAGCGCGACATGTTCAAAATCCCAGCGGCAATTAGAAAAAGAGACGTGGGTGGAGGTGGGGAAGGACCGGATCTGGATGAGCGGCTAGCTGTGAGACAGAGGCATTGTGCATGTGTGTGTGTGTGCGTGCGTGTGTGCATGCATGTGTGTGCATGTGTGTGTATGCGCATGTGCATGTGTGTGCGTGTGCGTGCTTTGTGTGTGTGCGTGCTTGTGTGTGCGTGTGCATGTGTGCACGTGTGTGTGTGTTTGTAGGTGGCAATGAGGGCCATAGGTTAGTGAACTAAGACAATCTAACTCATAATGCAGCATAAATATCTTACAGCAGCAGCAATTCTGAGACTGGGGGACAAGAGGTCCCATGATGTAAGAGGGATGAGAAGGGACAAAGAAGGAGATGGGGAAGATGGGGAAGGGGGAAAGGAGGAGAGGGACAGCTATGCTCAAGCTTTGAAACAAGACATGTTTTCCTTTCACCTCCCTCCTCCTCTTCCTCTCATCCATGCTCTGCCCTTTCTGTTGGCCTCGGGGTCTCATGGCACAAATGCTGGCTCAGCTTCTACCATGGCACTTCCCCCAGTGCAGGAGGCTAAATAATGACCCCCCCGCAAAGGCATCCAGGTCCCTAATTCCTGAAACCGGTGAATGTCACCTTACATGGCTAAAAATGGCTTTGTGGATATGAAGTTCGGGATCCTGAAGTGGAGAGATTATCCTGGTGGGCCCTAAACGCAGCCCGAAGCATCCTTCTAAGAGGGAGGTAGAAGGAGGTTTGGGGCACAGCAGAGGAGAAGGCAATGCCCGAGGCAGAGGATGAGGCGACACAGCCGCAAGCCAATGCATGCCAACAGCCAGGAGGCTGGGAGTGCAAGAAATGAATTCTCCTCTCAACCCCCAAAGGGAGGTGACTCAGCCGACGCCGTGACTCCAGCCCACAGCTGCAGGTTCCAGACTTCAAACCTGACTGCGAGAGAATACATGCCTGTTCTTTGAAGCCACCAAGTTTGTGGTCATCTGTTAGAGCAGCCACAGGAAACCAAATCTTCCAAAATTACCTTCGTCCCAATCAAAACTTGTTTCCCAGTGACATTCATCAGTTTGGTGTCAGCATGACCAATCTCATTCTATCAGTTCACCCTAACAGCGCTCTTTCATGCTCCCAGCAGCAATTCAGTTTTTAAAGGAGAGAATTTGCAATTTTCAAATTAATCTCGAATTGGTTAGATTTACATAAGAACATGAAGTAAATGGAAAATGTAACCAGTGGTGGTGTCCAATTTGAGGCCAGTGGACAAACAAACGAGGCACATTGGCCTGCTTAGGTGTAGGGCTCCCCCTCAAAGGCTATCTGCTTAGAATGGCTCTTCTGCCCACACATGGGGATCTGTAAGTGCAGAAGCTCCATGTTTGCTCCCAGTGGTTCCAAGGCCACCCCACCCAATGCCTGGCACACGGTAAATGCTGAATTCTGGAGGGGAATGAATGATAACAGCAGCAATCAGAGTGCCAGAGAGGAGGGTGGCATTCCCAGAGCAAGTTCTGGAGCAGTCACCTGCTGGCACTGGCTGGTGGCATGTCCAATGCCTGCAGCTTGGGTCCTGCCCATAAAATGGTACCCCTTATCCATGTGACTGCAATCTACATTTCTCCTAAACCTGAACCTTGTCCCCAAATGCCCCACATTTGAAGCAGTTTACAATAATCTATTTTCAGCAACATACACCTCAATTTTCTGTGAAAATGAGCCCCATAAAGCAGGTGAAATCTTTCTGTGAAGTGCTGACTCCACCTCCCTGAGAACCATAAAAGAACGCCCCTCGGCCGGGCGAGGTGGCTCATGCCTGTCATCCCTGCACTTTGGGAGGCCGAGGTGGATGGATCACAAGGTCAGGCATTCAAGACCAGCCTGGCCAATATTGTGAAACCCTGTCTCTACTAAAAATACAAAAATTAGTCAGGTGTGGTGATGGACGCCTGTAATCCCAGATACTCGGGAGGCTGAGTCAGGAGAATCGCTTGAACCCAGGAGGTGGAGGCTGCGGTGAGCCAAGATGGTGCCACTGCACTCCAGCCTGGTGACAGGGAGAGACTCTGTCTCAAAAAAAAAAAAAAAAAAAGAATGCCCCTCAACACAGTAAGCTGAAGCTCTGCAGGGCGGTGACTTCTGGATGGTTGCTGCAGTTAACACGGTGCAAGGAATTGTAGATGTCAGCCCAAAGAGAAAAGCCAATGGCTTAGAATAATCAGAGCCGGTAATGGACACAATTCATGGCACCTGCAACAAGCTTTCTAAGTGATGTTAACACCAAATATGGAAGGTAACACCTCCAGCTCTCTGCTGTCTCCCTCGAACTATTCTCTCTCAATCAGCCTATTTATACTCCTTCCACTTAGTGCTTTTATTTTATTTTTTTAGAGACAGAGTCTCACTTTGTGCAGTGGTACAATCCTGGCTCATTGCAGCCTCTAATTCCTAGGTTCAACTGATCCTCTCACCTCAGCCTCCTGTGTAGCTAGGACTACAGGCATGCACCACCACCATGCCTGGCTAATTTTTAATCTTTTTTTTTTTTCACAGACAGAGTCTCACTATGTTGCTCAGGCTAGTCTCAAACTCCTAGGCTCAAGCCCTCCTCCTGCCTCAGCCTCCCAAAGTACTAGGATTACAGGTGCAGGCCACTGCTTGGCCCTGAGTGCCTTTTAAAGACCAAAAATAGGCTGGGTGCAGTGGCTCACACCTGTAATCCCTACACTTTGGGAGGCCGAGTCAGGTGGATCACCTGAGTTCAGGAGTTCAAGACCAGCCTGGCCAACATGGTGAAGCCTCGTCTCTAATAAAAATACAAAAATTAGCTGGGTGCAGTGGCACATGCTTGTAATCCCAGCTACTTAGAAGGCTGAGGCAGGAGAATCACTTGAACCCAGGAGGCAGAGGTTGCAGTGATCTGAGATCATGCCCCTGCACTTCAGCCTGGGCAATGAGAATGAAACTCTGTCTCAAAAAAAAAAAAGTCCAAAAATAAATTGTAAAATATGACCAAAGTGAGAGACTGCCTATAGAAATAGCTTCAAAATTGCTGCCAAAATAATTCTTGAAGTCCCTCCCTCAGTTTTCCTTCAATCAACAAAACTACATTAAGGCCAGGCAAGATGGTTCTGGACTATAATCCTAGCACTTTGGGAAGCTGAGGTGGGAGGATTGCTTGAGGCCAGGAGTTTGAGATCAGACCCTGTCCATACAAAAAAATAAATAAAAATTAGCCAGCACAGTGGCATGTGCTTATAGTCCTAGCTACTCAGGAGGCTGAGGCAGGAGGATTGCTTCAGCTCAATGGTTCAAAGTTTCAGTAAGCTATCATCTCACCACCCCTGCACTCCGGCCTGGGCGACAGAGTAAGACTCTGACTCAAAAACAAAAAACAACAAAACAATCATTTTTGGACATCTAATAAAAGTCTTCCTTCCTCCCTCCCTCCCTTCCTTCCTTCCTTCCTTCCTTCCTTCCTTCCTTCCTTCCTTCCTTCCTTTCTTTCCTTTCCTTCTTTTGAGATGGAGTCTCGCACTTGTTGCCCAGGCTGCAGTGCAATGGCATAGCATTGGCTCACCACAACCTCCGCCTCCTGGGTTCAAGTGATTCTCCTGCCTCAGCCTCCCAAGTAGCTGGGATTACAGGCATGTGCCACCATACCCGGCTAATTTTGTATTTTTAGTAGAGATGGGGTTTCCCCATGTTAGTCGGGCTGGTCTCAAAGTCCCGACCTCAGGTGAGCCGCCTGCCTCGGCCTCCTAAAGTGCTGGGATTACAGGCGTGAGCCGCTGTGCCTGGCCAGCATCTACTACTTTCAAACCCTAGAGGGACATGCAAGAAATAAATTGTTGCATGTAGAAGTAGGTGGAAGTCCTGGAAACATCCTACTGAGTGTTTGAGCGAGGAGTACTGAAAAACCCATCTTGTGCACAGGAAGCTTTTTAGTCTACGCAGTAAATTCACTCCAGTTTCGTCAACCTGAAAGTTCCCTTCACCTTTGCTTCCCACTATCCTTCTGCGGTGGCCGCTCCTGCCTGGGATTTATCGTCAGGTAGCCATGGTGCGTGGCAGCTTCAGCTACAGCAGTGATTCTCACACTCCGCAGTGCACACACCAGCTGGGAGTGTGGTTCAAAGCAGGTTCTGATTCAGTGAGGTCAGGGGAGAGGCCTATGATTCTGCATTTCTTTCTTTCTTTCTTTCTTTTTTTTTTTTTTTTGAGACAGAATCTCGCTCTGTTGCCAGGCTGGAGTGCAGTGGCATGATTTTGGCTCACTGCAACCTCCGCCTCCTGGGTTCAAGCGAGCCTCCTGAGTAGCTGGGATTACAGGCACACACCACCACACCCAGCTGATTTTTGTATTTTTAGTAAAGATGGGGTTTCACGATGTTGGCCAGGATGGTCTTGATCTCTTGACCTCCAGTGATCGGCCCACCTCAGTCTCCCAAAGTGCTAGGATTACAGGTGTGAGCCACCATGCCGGGCCTGATTCTGCATTTCTAACGAGCTCCCAGGTGGTGAGATTCTGCTATTCTGAGGACCACATTTCCAGGAGCAAGGAATTAGGGCACTTAGCTTTTACTGAAAACAAAGGCAACCTCTGGAGGCATGAGATGCTAGTGGTATGTGTGCAATGCTTCCAATACTTCTTCCAAAGGGTAGAGAAGGTGAAAGCACTTGACTCATTGCATAGATTGTGGTGCTGATGAGCAACTGTGGCTTCACTGCTGCTACCTTCACTGCCAGGTACTAAATCTACAAAGAGAGCTAGAAAGCAAAGAACTAAGCTGCTTCGGAGACAAGAACGAAGAGGAAAAAACAAAAGCCCTGGGAAGTCACCTTGCTATGGATACAGGTTTCTCATGTCTCTGGGTTCCTTTCAGGTCTAGGGTTCAGAGGACAGCAGACACCTTCAGTGTGAGTCCTTGTGGTTAGAATGAAGTGCTCCTCAGGACCCCTCTCTCTGCCACCTGACTGCACCAACAAGCGTCTCCTGGCAGATTCTTCCTGGTGGCATCACTGTTGGTTTGAGCATATGACCAGGGAGGGCAGAGGAATTAGAGGTACTGAGCAGGGAAAATCCAGAGAAGCTGCCAGCCCAACAGGATAACCGATGCCACCCATGGCTGCTGCAGTGGGCACTGGGAGTGGCTGTGGCGCAGACACTCGGAGTGACCGTGGCGGGGACACTGGGAGTGACCGTGGCGCGGACACTCGGAGTGACCGTGGCGGGGACACTGGGAGTGACCGTGGCGCGGACACTGGGGTGACCGTGGCGGGGACACTGGGAGTGACCGTGGCGCGGACACTGGGAGTGACCGTGGCGGGGACACTGGGGTGACTGTGGCACGGACACTGGGATGACTGCGGCGCGGACACTCGGAGTGACTGTGGCGCAGAGAGCTGCGCTGGGGCCATCAGTATGAATACTTCCTTCTTTCTTCAAACACACATTTGTAGCAGGCAGGACCGAGTCCCTTTCTTCCTGGAATTGCCAGCTTGAGCGAACCGTGGGTGCTCACCATGTGCCATTATCACTGGACTCGGGAAAGGTGGAAAAAGGGGTAAAGGGGGCATAAGACACAGCCGATGATGCCTCTGACAATGAGCACACACGCCACGGGCAGCAGGTATCCCACAGAATGGCTGCCAGCCCTAATCACAGGCGTCTGACCAGCTCCTCCTTCGCAGTGACAGGAGGAAGCCAAGGCTGTCAGCCCTGGAGTTCACTCAGCAAATACACAAATGCTAAATGGGGGACTTCGGGTGGCCACTCGCACCTGCCATCAGGCATCCCAGTCTCCTCGTGGCTCCTCAGGGCCCTCGAGCGTGAAGTGGGGTGCTGGAGCCATTGCTCTCGTGGGCCCTTCCAGAGAGAGCAGCCTGTGATCCTGCCCACTTCATAACAGCCCAGGAGTTGCGCTCCTTCCAGGCCTGGTCTTCCCGGCACCTCAGAAGTCAGTAAGGCTAGCCAGGCTGGTGTTTCCCGCTCTCGGCCAGGGCTCCTCACATTTGATGAAATCTCCAGTTCTGTTCATATGTCTAGAAAGTCTACTTGAGTATCGGAGGCAGGGTGGAGGGAGGGATTCGAAATCACCTGGAACTCTTTGTCTTAGAGCAATTTGGCTAAAGTTACTGTATCTTTTCTTTCCATCCATCCCCCACCCCCAAGCCCACAAAACCTCAGTTTCTAAAAATTGGAAGGAAACACAAAAGAACTCGTCTTTCAGTGTTTGCAATCTACATGTCAAATCTATGGAGCTAAAGAAATAGTATTAAAAATAACGATAATAAACACAGTTGGCTTGTGATCACTATATTCTCCAGTAGAGGTCCTTAGATGCCAGGAGGCTAAATGCAGAGTAATATTTAATAAGCACTGTCTAACTTCCAAGCAGTCTTGCTTCCTAGATTTCTTTTGATTTTGATGCTAATATTTGCGTTCCTTGAGAACCGCTATGATGTTGAGGGGGGTCTGCGCTCAGAGCCCTTCTCAGCCTCACATGCACTGGGACTACACAGCTGGCCAGTAGCACTATATGATGTCACCGGGGCACCCAAAGGCCCCCATTCATTTGCCTGATTTTGGTCAATTTAACAAACTTCAAGAAGAATTACTGTGGCTTTTTCAGAGAGGCTAGACCTTTCTCAGGCATGAGGGAAAAAATGAAATGAGTGGGAAAATCATCTAACAAGGTCAGGTGCGGTGGCTCAGGCCTGTAATCCCAGCACTTTGGGAGGCTGAGGCAGACAGATCACGAGGTCAGGAGTTCGAGACCAACCTGGCCAGCATGGTGAAACCCTGTCTCTACTAAAAATACAAAAAAAAAAAAAAAAAATAGCTGGGCATGGTGGTGCAAGCCTGCAGTCCCAGCTACTCTGGAGGCTGAGGCAGGAGAATTGCTTGAACCCGGGAGGCGGAGGTTGCAGTGAGCCAAGATCATACCACTGCACTCCAGCCTGGGTGACAGAGCGAGACTTCGACTAAAAAAAAAAATTACATAACAGTGCAAACTCCACACTGTCCTGTGAAACGCAGAAAAGCCACCATAGGAGAGATTTGCAAACAAAATAAAACCACTAACCGCATGGTCCAGTCTTCTTTGAGGTGCCTTGTCTATATTTACTTATATTTCACTGGAGTGACCACCTGGTAACATAGCAGACATATTGTTTCCATTTTACGGATGAGGAAACTGAGGCACAGTAGATTCAGGACGATGCCTCAAGTCTTACCCAGGTGGGCAGTGGGGCTGTGATCTCAACAGGCAGGCTGGCTGGCTCCCGCAACCTCGACTCTTCCCTACTCTGCTCTTGTTTTGCGTGGAACTAGGTCAGGGTCAGGGAACTCCTGATCATCACCCTGAGCAGAAGGAGCAAAGAGAAGACGGCTCTGAGGCGCCCCACTCTGGGGCAATGTGAGTGACCCAGGCCTGTGGGCCGGAAGGGAAAAAGGAAAACACTTCCTTCCCCACCCTGAAGCGGTAGTGCTGGTGAGGCTGCGCACCTGCGCCCACTTCTCCACTCACCTGCCTTCCCTCGCCCCCCTCACCTGCACGCGGGCACTTTTACCCCTGGGCAAGCCTTGAGCCTAGCGCCGCGACCAAACCCGGGAAATTAAGCAGTGTGCATGGAATGAAATTTGGCCCGTGGAAGGTGCCTGCAGCTGGCGGTTAACACCGGCAGTAAGAGGATCAACGCCCGGGCCACTGGCTTAAAAATGGGGGTGGGAGTGCGAAGTGTGCGCGCTCCCTTTTACCCATTCACGTTAGTTAATTTGGATGATAAGGGTTCGTGTTTAATCCCTTTGTGTGCGAGTGAATATCCTGAAATCGACAACCTCTGAGAGTGCACTCGCGGCTGGCAGAGCAACCTGGGAGGGTGCGGATCGTGTCCAATCTGGCGTGAAGCAGAAAAGGAACGTCGTGAAGAGACTGGAGGCAGGACCGAGAGGGACACCCTAGGGGTGCTTGGTGCAGACCGAGCCCTCACACCTCCCAGGCCGCCGCAGGTGGGCAGATGGCTTCCCCGAGGCCTGGCACCCCAGGCCTGGCTCTGCGCCGTGGGTCTCCCAGGTCCCACCAGCGAGAGGAGCGCCGCCTACCCACCCCTGCCAAGGTCTAATGACCCCAAGGGGGGCGCCGGTCCCTGCCATTGCCCTGCAGAGTAGAGAGAATTTAGACAGGGTTGAGGGCAGGCAGAAAAGAAGAAAAATCTAAGAAGCAGTCTCAGCTGTTTCCAAATGGAAAAGATTAGAGGGGTGAGAGTTGGGTGGCTCTAGAAGGAGTCATAAAACAAAAATCATTTTTATCGTTTCCATCTGCAAGAAAGCTCACCCCCACCCACACCCCACAAGCTCGGAGACCCCAGAGTGTGGGATCTTAGGCCACAAGTGTGAGCAAGGCCCGTCCCGGGGAAGGAGGCCTCCGGCGGCGGGGCCAGGCTGCCCGCAGAGGCGCAGGCGGCCCAGAGAGTTCCCAGCCGCCGCTGCCCCCCTCCTTCCCCTTGAGCCCGTCCAGCAAATTTCTTCCCTCGTTTCTGTTCGTGCCTTCCCTCCCTCCTCCTTCCCCCGATATTTTCGCTTTCTAAAACCATAAAAAAGAGATCAACTTCCCAAACTTCACGGGGCCCTTTTCAGTGACAAATATTGATGCCCAAAGTGTCTGCGCTCTCCCGCCCCCAAACGTTAAGAAAAGACGCCCGCGAAAGGGAGACATAAAAAGTTAACAATGCTGTGAAAATATGTTTGCAGAAAATAGACAATCGTTGGATTAAACGTATTCAAGTATGAAATAATGCCTTTTTGTGTCAAAACTTGGGCGATGGGCGGGTACAAAAGTTCCCTGTGGCAGCTACTTGCTCCCTTTGTGAGCCGTGCGCTTTGGCGTCTCCACTTGGGCGCATTACTCAGAGCCCTCTAAGCGCGATTGTTTCTCCCTTTCTAATGACATTTACCGGATCAAAACATGCTGTTAATTCGATCAGAAGGCTTCACCCTCCCTGACAAAGCCACAATAATTTCTCCTGAAGTTTGTTAAATTGACCAAAATTAGGCAAATGAATAGGGGTCTGCAGGCGCCCCCTCTCGCAGGTGACGTCGCATAATGCTCGTCTGGGCCAGCTGCATTCCCCCTTTTCTTCTCGGCCCACTCTTCTCCGTGTTGCCCCCCAATCCTCCCACCCCCCCTTCACAGACAAACACACACACACGCCCGCCAGTCTCTCCTCCCCCACCCTCTGGCATTATTAAAATTTAGCCCAATGAAACTATTCATACTTTTCAATGGACATTTTCGTATAGGATAATAGGCTACAAATTGAGCCTCTTCCCCCCGCGAAGAGGGAGCCGGAGCGGGGGGAGAAAAGAAAGCCAGCGAAGTGGTCAGGGAGTAGCGGGGAGCGTCGCGTGCCAAACAGCGGCGGGAGGGGCGAGGCGAGGCGGGAGCCTCGTGTGCCAGCCGCAGCCCCACACCTGCCGGGATGTCCGGACAAATAAAGCGGTGTAAACAAAAAGGGGGGAGAAGGACGTGTCACCAAGTCGTGTGAGAAAAGCCTGGGAACAAACGGGGCGCCTCCGTCTCCAAGAGCTCTCCCTTGAACCCGGCGGAACAGCCTATTAAAGGCTTACTTAATTACTTTAATGACTCTGGACAGGCTTTAAAACGCACTCGGCGCTGGGACGGCGGGCTTGCTGGGATTTGTAAACAGGCGATCGTGTGAGACTCAGCGGTGGGACTAAAAGAGGCGACACTGTTTTGTGAGGGTCCTCGCCCCCCGGTGCCCGGGGCCGCTGCGCCCCTGCGCTCCGCGCCCGCGACTGTTGCAAGCGCTCGCTCGCCCGCCGGCCCCAGTTTACCGCCTCCTTTTCCCGCCCGGGCTGTTGCCATGCAAATGTTATTCCCGGGCCGATCACGTGTCCTTTGAAGGGCCACGTGGATTAACAAAGCTGATCTGCCCCCAGCTCGCCCCCCTCGGCTGCTAAATTTTTTTTTTCTTAACTTCTTTAAAACTGGTCTTGAATGCATACATCCTCCAAACGCAGCTCCTCTAATCCTATGGAATAATTCAACTCGTGAATGCACTTGGAGCCCTAGATGACCGCTTTATAAGGCAGCCCTCGGAGTTGGGAGGCTGCAGTCTACCTGGGACACTCGAAGAGGCACACGAGGCGGAAGAGTGGACGGGTGCCTCGCGCCACGGCCTCTCCCGAGGGCGCGCATTGACCAGGATGTCAGACAAGCTCAAGGAACGCAAAGTGAGTCGGCTGAGCCCAAGTAGCACTTGCGCCCTGGTGGTGGAGGCGTCTGACTCACCGACCCTCTACTTGGCTGGACCGATGGCAGAGACGTGGCCACACGCGACTTTGCGTCTGGAGGAATCTCGAGTGGTTTTGGAAGGGGGTGGGATCGAGGGAGGAGAGTGCTCAACCAGGGAGAAGTCATGCCCGGAGACCGGTGGCCACCTCCACAGAGCTCTGGGTAGGGTTGCTGGAAGGGGAGCGCGTCAGCCCTGGCGTGATAGGGCAGAGGTCAACTGACCCGAGTGTGGCAGGCCAGGAGTCCCTTCCCAGGACGAATCTGAGCAGTGTGCGCGGCTGGAAAGGCGGTTAGCACGCAGCTGCCAGAGTCGTGCCTTTGACCACTTCCCGGGCAAAGCCATCCTAAATCTACAACCCTCTGTTCGCAGAGAACCCCCGTTTCGCATAAAGTGATAGAAAAGCGGAGGAGGGACAGAATCAACCGCTGCTTGAACGAGCTGGGCAAGACAGTGCCCATGGCCCTGGCGAAGCAGGTAACGTTGGCGGCCCGGAGCCGGGTGCCACAGGCGCTGGGTGGGCCTCTGCGGCCACTCTGCGGAGACGCGGGAGCCTGCTGTCGCAGACCGCCTCACTTGCGGGCCCCTCCCCGGGGGGCCTGAGCGCAGCGCGAGCCTCAGGCGGCTCTGGCGCAGATCCGCAGCCGCGCCCGCTCGCTGGTCCTCTCCAGATCCACAGTGCCCACCCAGCAGGCACCGGGCCGCTAAGAGGGGCCCTTCCTCCTTTTGCAGAGTTCCGGGAAGCTGGAGAAGGCGGAGATCCTCGAGATGACCGTTCAGTACCTGAGAGCATTGCACTCTGCCGATTTTCCCCGGGGAAGGGAGAAAGGTGGGCACAGGTTAGGGAATGGGAGGCCTGGGCCGGGCGCCTGCGCCGCCCAGAGACCCAGGGGCTGGGAGGGGAGTGACGGAGCATTCCCGAGAGCTCTACTGGAGCTCCATTCTCCCGGAGGGCAGGGTCCTCTCCCGGCCCGGCGACTGCGAGGCGGCGAAGGAGAACTGGTTTCCAGGGAGGCTGGTGCCATTGCCTCCTCCTGGGTGGGGTGGGTGGGGTCAGGCTCTCTGGGAAAGGGGGCGTTTGCGCGTGCTTTGCCAGTCTCTAAGACTGCGCAGAGGAGAGGGCGGGCCTCAAATGGGAACTTTTGCCCTGAAAACGTGATGGGAGGTGCCCCGCACCCGCCTTGGGCTCCCGTGTCGAAGGGGCGCTCAGGGTGTGTCCTTCCTACGGGCTTTCTTCTTCCTCCAGCAGAACTTCTAGCGGAGTTTGCCAACTACTTCCACTATGGCTACCACGAGTGCATGAAGAACCTGGTGCATTACCTCACCACGGTGGAGAGGATGGAGACCAAGGACACCAAGTACGCGCGCATCCTCGCCTTCTTGCAGTCCAAGGCCCGCCTGGGTGCGGAGCCTGCCTTTCCGCCGCTGGGTTCGCTCCCGGAGCCGGATTTCTCCTATCAGCTGCACCCTGCGGGGCCCGAATTCGCAGGCCATAGCCCCGCGGAGGCCGCTGTGTTCCCGCAGGGCTCTGGTCCCGGGCCTTTCCCCTGGCCACCAGGCGCGGCCCGCAGTCCTGCGCTCCCCTACCTGCCCAGCCCGGCGGTGCCGCTCCCGAGCCCAGCGCAGCAGCACAGCCCGTTCCTGACGCCGGTGCAGTGTTTGGATAGGCATTGCCTCAACCGGATCGGCCACTCGCACCCCAACGCCCTTAACCTGCACACGCCCCAGCACCCTGCGGTGCTCTGACGCCCACTCGCCCGCCAGATTTCTCTGCGCTTTGGGCGCTGCTTAGGAGAAATGCTATATATATTGTACAAACACGTAAATATTGTGCCCCCAAGAAACTGGGTTTGGGGAGGCAAAGAGCGAATGAGTCTTCTGAAGGATTTCCCCCGGTAATAAACGTTTTCTGATAAAGACCCAAAGAGAAGGATTTATTTATTACCTTCTGCTCATCCGCAACCCATCCCCTCCGCGGTGCCAAGGGCGCAAGGCTGACAGGGATCAGGGTATAGCCGTCAGTAATTTGGTGAGAGGCCCGCTGCGGAGTCTGAGGGAGGGGGACGTTCAATGGAGGTTCAGGCAGATATTCTAGGCATCGCTTAAAGGCGGGATTCACGGCTCTCTGGGCCAGCCCCGTGCGCATCTTGAGCATTAGCCTCAGAGAAAGAGGGGAAGCGAAGAACACTGCCCTTGGCTCTCAGGAAAATGCAGATTGAAAGACCTGCCCCAAAGTGACAGGCAGATTGTTGCAGCTGCGACCTGGGCGCGCTTCCTACCCAGAGGCAAGTGCCCCATGCACGCGCGCCACACGCACGGGGATCTGGAATGCGGCGAAGCCCAGGCCAGCCGGGTGCGTGGCTGAGGTTACAGTCTAAACAGACCTCTAAAAATACGGGAACCAAGCACAGTTCTGAGCTGCGGCTTAGAAACATCTTCAGATGACAACTCCTCAGTGCCGGAGGCTTCCGAGAAGCTGGTGCTGCCTAGTGCGCACAGATCAGGCCAGCTTCGGGGGCGCTGGGCGACTCGGCGAGAGACCGGCACCTGCCAGGTTGGGAGACCCCCCTTCGCCACCCCTCAGGGGATTGTTCCCTCCCCGCCATCCTCCACCATTCGCCCACTGGTGCAGGATAGAACCCTGGGCTCTTCGTTTAAGTTCTCGGGCTTGGAGAGAAAAGGCCTCCTTATCCTTTCCCTGGTGGGATTTTTTTTTTTTTCATCTCGCTCCAACCAGAACGTGGTAAGGAAAGTTTGGAATCTAGGAGAGACTTGGCTAGTGGTCTTTCAGGGGATTGTGATTTTCAGTTTCAGTACATCTGTGCCTTACCCACAAAATAGCGATACATCGATACATCTAAAACGGCAAGCTAAACTCCTGTTTCTCTAATACTGAAAGGGCAAAATAGGGCTCCCAGTTGTTTTATGTAAGTAGGTAAAATAAACAAGGTATCCAACTGGCTAAATTTGTGTTTGTGGGTATTTAAATTTTGTCTTTGAACTTTTGTTCCTCCATAAACTTTAATGCCTTTTAAATAAATAATTTGAAATTAGGTAGCACGTTTTCTGTTTCCAGAGGCCATTTATCTAAACTGTGGTGATTTGCCTTCTCTCAGATCCCCTAGAGGACTGTAAATTAACTTATTCTATTCCTCTGGACAGGGTTTAAGAAAGCTGTGGCCTAGACTGTTTGCTGAGGTCATGGGATGGGATGACCTGCAATTTGTAAACCATCAAACTTCATTATGCACAAACAGGCAGGAAAAAAAAAAAAAAAAGCCCTCATTACGTTGCCCATCAGGTGAAACTTCCACATATATGTTTTCCAAGAAAAATCTATCAACTTTAGAAAAGGTCTTGCACGTCAGAGGTTCTTGAAATAGCTATAAAATGTGAGTGCTCTCCTTTCTATCAGGCGGTAGAGCTGGAGCATGGAAGTGAGAGTGGGACCAGGCGGCCCTCCTGGATAACAAATATACATTGAGCAATATGGGATCAAAACAAATTATGCAGAAATGGGGAGAATGGAGGGTGCCTATTATTGGAACACATGTCTTACACCCATTTTCATCAGCGCTGGGTACAGAATATGAAGAAGGCCTTTCAGAGTTTTTCCTGTGAGCACTAAGCCAATCTGAATTCCCTTCAGCAGTGAAGCATTAAAGATATAGTGTTACCCTGGAAATATAAATTATTAATATATTCAGCATTTCTGTCACTTCTCAACTGTTAACCAAATTAGACAAAACTTTCTTTTGCTAAGTAGATTTTCTCTTTGGGATTAGCTTTGGGAATGCACAGGGCCACCACAGTAAAAACTGCGGTCATTTACATATAATTTTGCAAACTTCCACTGGTCCATGACAGTCTTTGTACCTCAAATGTTGGTATTCTTGATTTTTTTCCTTTCTCATTTAACTGTGGAGGATAAAACCCTGCTTTGGATTTACAATGACTTTAGGATAAAAGTCTCCCTCCCCTTTCTCTCCTTCCCCCTTTCTCTCTCTCTCCCCTCCGTGTGTGTGTGTGTGTGTGTGTGTGTGTATACGTGTGTATGTTTTGTGTCTTTTTCTGAAAGCTTCACCCAAAGTCCCAATTCTCCAGGGTTAGCTAAAAGTCAAACTTGGAATAGTTTGACTTTGCAAAAGATTAAAAATGTCACTACAAAATTGAATGGATTCAGATCAGATTGTGACTTTACTGTGTTCTTCTTGCACTGTCTCTGACAACACATGACCTTCAGCCTCCCAGCTCTAGCCCCCGCTCCTGTCTCCCTCTGTCTGGGTCTCTTATGCCCAATCCCTCCACTTTCTTTAAGTAAGTTGTATAGTAATGGTTTCCAAGAGAGGCCCAACCAAACCTAGAAATAACAAAAAACCAGTGGGTTTGGCTGGAGGTAACCCACTGTGATGCTTCTGAAAGGCACAACCTCTTGTTTCTTGGGCTTCATCCTTGAGTGGGCAAGAATAAAAATAATCATCCCCATGAAATCAAAGGTTTTCTCCAGAGGCTCAAGGGACAAAGCTGATGGCTGGTGCTTGGGGTCGGTCCCCGTGGCCCAGCAGGCCTGGAACTAGTCTCTTCCAGGCACTCCAGCCGCCCCTGCCGAAAGGGCGGTAATACAGAGCTCACTTGTGCTCCCAAGCAGTGTTGAACAAAGACAGCCCCACGTGTCAGAGAGGGCCTCTCCAGTCCAGGCTGCTGGGAACCCGGAGAGGAAGGTGGAGGAGCTGCCATGGAGGTGCCCGAGCCCACAGAGGCACGGACTTCCAGGAACCTGGTAGTGGGTGTCTGCACAGAGTAAAAACAAGAAAAGAAAGGCCACATGGGCGTGAGTAGGAGTTTGCTAAATACTCGGGGAATGACTGAACGAACTGCCTAACAGTGCTGAGCTCTTGGAGTTCTGCCTCAGGTCCTCCCTAGCCTCCGTCTTCACCCTGTGTCATCAGACACGAGCGAGTAATTGTACATCCACCCAGAAATCCACGGAGCACTGCACACACATTTTGAGGATGATCAGAAGCGCAACGGCCTTGCCTTTGCCTGGACGTTCTACCATGTGGTCTGGCAATAGGAAACCATGCCTGGCCTGTTTGGGTAAGGCAGTGAAGTCTCCCTGCAGGTCCAGCTCAATGAAGAACCCAACTGTAGAATTTGGTTCAGAACTAGCTTGATACACAGAGTTCCGCTCCTTTTACGTGGAAAAGCTCCAGTTTGGGCCAAGTGAGCTTCCATCCTCCTTTCTGCTCCATTTATGATGCAGAGGGTAGCTTGTGGAGTCAGACGGCCTGCGTTTGCATTCCAGCTCTGCTGTCTACCAGCTGTGTGACTTTGAGCAAGTTGTTCAGCCTCTCAGAGTCTCTTCATCATCAAGAACACAAAGCTATCAAAAGTGCATTCTCCTAGGGTTGCTATGAGGATTCTGTGAGTTGGGACATCCAAGCACTCAAGACGGTGCCTGGCCCATAGTGGATGTTCAGTATATGTTCGCTATTATAATAAGCTATTTTAATATACCTCTGCCTTCCAAAGGGTCAGATACTTAGGGCCAGTTCAAACTAAAAACAAAATGCCCAGGCGAATCATGAAAAACGTCTTTAATCCCAGGGCTTTTTAAACCCCCAAGGCTCTGGACCAGGGCAATTGTCTTCATTTAGAAGAATCGAGGGTAGGGGGGTTTCTAATTTCATCCCATGATCAACCTTGGAGCTGTGCACCCTACTTCAAGCTCTGATTGGTAGTCAGAGCCATTCTAATAAATTTGGAATGCTATCCCTTACAATCTTTTGTATGCAGAAATCTGGCCTCATGTTACCGTACGACAGTTCTTGTACCCACAGCCACACACTCCCTAGGGTGTAATGCCTATTCACATACAAATCTTGGGCACTGCACATTTTTTTTGGATCATGAGGGACATAAACTAATTCAATGTTTCTTAAATATACTTTCAGTAGCACCTCAATGCTCTTCGCAGCATCTCCCCCATTTTTCCTTTAAGTTTTCCACTCCACTTTTTCCTTTACTATCCCGTTCATCACCTGCTGTTCCACTCCTGGCTTCATGGTCAGCCTGAGGAGTCAACCCCAGACGCAGGCCACAGCCCCGCCACAGCCCCTCAGCTCCCCAGACTCCATCCTCCAACCCACCTCACTTTCTTGCTTGGCCTTCAGCTGTCCTTCTCCCTGTTGCTTGGCTCCTGAGATCTGACTCCCCAGCATCCACAGCCTGGTGAGAATTGATTCATGTGCATGTGTGTGTCCGTGTGTACTTACGTGCGTGTCTGGGGTTGAGAGGGACTTTTATTTCCTACTGCTCCTGGCTCCATGTGGAGGGATATTACTAGAGTAACACTCAGCACATCTCAGCATTCCTTTCCTATTCCTCAGTGATCTGATTGGAGTGTTTGGAAGCAGGACCCAGGCAGGCTCCACTCAGTCACTTTCTCTCTGGTGTCAGGTTACCCACAGAAAGCAAGCAAGCATGCCCAGCTGGCTGGCTGGAAGATATCTAGCTCTTCCTGTGCTTGCGATGGAAAAGCTTAACTCTAAGGTGAAATGTTGCAAGCCCACTGTCCCTGTAAACTGATGTCACATCTTCCTGTCAGTTGCAGAATAGGCATTTTTATCTCCGCCTGATGCCTACATCTATATATCAAAGGGCTCTGAGAACAGTCAGAGGGAAAAATGAGTTTTGGTTATTGGCTATGCTAAAAACCCAGAACCTGGGTGCTTATCTACACAGCTAGGAATGGAGATACACATAAGTGCCTGTGCACATGAGCGGTACAGGCCCAGGAGTGCCACAAATGTGTGCAGGGTGTACACCTGTGTAAACAAAGGTGCACATGAAGGAAAAACTAGGGCCAGAGGAAAGAGCTCTCTGGTGAACAGGTTAGAGTGCTGGTTAGAGCTTGAGGGACCCAACTTACTTCTGGCTCATATGGGAGATAAGAAACTATCATTATGAAAGTCTAGGTACTGGTACCAAAACAGACATATAGAC